>CM031233.1:294309478-294531978 GCA_018340775.1 Taxus wallichiana var. yunnanensis | reverse complement strand
ATGCAACATGCATGATCATACTTTGCAGATTTATACACAACAAGGCTTTCAAATATAACATGTAACTAAAAGAAAACTCATGTTTTCAAATGATAATATTTCAAGATTCTAGCAACAATGAAAATAACAACTCTCTTAGTAACAACCAATGTTTACAAGAAGCAATAATTACAATAATGGTTATTTACAAGAGTGTATAGACTTGACAAGTCACATTCATTTACAAAGTGATGGCAATGTCCTCCAAGGATGAGAAAGGCCAAGATGGCAAGAGGCTCTACTATCTCCAACTTGAGCTCCAACTCCAATACTCCTACAAGAATCCAACTCCAAGAGAATATGGCTTGTTTACCACCCAACCAATAGGCATCATCACATGCCTTTCCATGGTTGGAAGTCATGCTAGCCTCCCCCAAGCCCATGGGAGAGAGGAACTAGCTTCCACAATGTGCACAAGTAATAATGGGGTTTAAACACACAACAAGAGAAAACATAAGACCATTCAACCACTTAGACCTACTATACATGAAAAAAACCACACATGAGGAGAACAAGGTCAACCTCACAAGGGGGAAGAGAGGAAGAAGGATGCCCAAATCAAGGTGTCCAACCATAGGAGCACCAATAAATATATATATAAAAACTCCTTATACCTCCTAATCATACATCCTCCTTATTCCTCCTTATGCTATAGAAATCCTTCTTGGGAGGATTTTCAAACCCAAAGGGTTTCCTCACCAAGAATGGGGAAAGGTTCAAGCCATATGAACCTTTCTCCCACCTCAAACCATATGAGGGGATGAGAAGGGACCTTCATGGCTTGACCAACAACCATGAGGTTTGAGAGGGAAATCCCTCTCTCTTCCCCTACATTCTCCAAAAACCATCAATCCAAATGATGGTGGAGAGAAAACAAAGAAAAAATAACAAGAACAAACAAACAACCACATTCACCATACATCATTTCACACACTATTTTATTGATCAAGCATAGTTTACAAGATAAACAAAACTAAGAAGGAAAAAGGTTAAGAACCCTACCTCTAATATGCTTTCCAAAACTCTAAGCTTTTCCCCTTTGTCCAAGCTTCCTCCAAGCTCCCAAAATTCTCCAAGTGCTCCAAAAAAATGAACCAAGAAGACCCATTCTTCCCACATGAGGAAGAATAAAAAGAGGAACCCAAAAGTTTCCTCACCAATGGGAAAGTGACAAGTGTCACCCCCTCTCCTCTCAAGAGTCAAAGATTCCAAAAACAAAATAAGTAAGAGTAAACTCACCTTTTATCCCTTTTCACCCAAAATACTAAAAACTAAAATAAAACAAAGTGGAGCAACTTTTAACACTTTCACACAATCCAACCATCTTACATGGATGGTGACTAAAGAGGGCTAAATGGGAGGGAAACTCCCTCCAAACCTTGGAAATAGGCCCCCCTACCTATTAGGTAGGGTCCAAGGGCCCATTTTCATGCTAAGGGAACCCCCAAACTCAAAAGGGGTCCCTAAAATTACCCAAAATAACCCAATTTCGGGTTTGGCATGCTTGGGCACAAGGGTAGAGGGTGTGGGGTCCACCCAAGGTTCACATGTGGTCCCCAATCCCTTCTACCAACACACACACACTTCCCAAAACCAACACTTAACTTAAGATAAGATCATTAACCCCTAAGCTAGTTTACTTAATAAAACACACCCTAAACCTAAAATTTTACAAGACATAATTACATTACAAATTGAGGGTTCACCCATGGTGCCCAATTAAATACATCTAATCTAAGGCCTCAAACATTTAGCATGGTTAGGACTCAGCCCGTGGGCCGCTTGTGCACAATTGCGTAGCTGCCCTGAAACCCATGCTCTCCTATACCTGTCACCTGCACACTCATCGCACACATTAACCGCATCTGTCCAATATAATAAACATCATCTATACATCACAATATCAATCAAACTTATAATGTCCGAACATAATTTACAATTGATAGTGCAATGCATACAATTATCCACATAGTTTGCCATGAATCATCCACAAATAAAATTGCAACGACATACACTTAGGTTAGCATGAAAATCACCATCATTAAATCCAAAACACTATATCATCAATCAAATTAACCACAAGAGACTAACATCTAACCGATAAGTCTATCATATAACCCTGTTAGTGTCATCACATCATACGAAATATATCAGTATATGAATCTAATCCCGCTGGCGCTTATGCGCCCAAAATGCCATAATGTCCAAGAGGATAAAATATCATAGTAAAATGTCCAAACCGACTAGAATACCTTTGCAATGATAATAACTTTGAATTTTATGACACAATATAATTTTTTGATATATTGATGAATTCATCTAACATTGATCTAAAAATCAATTTTAACTAGAAATTGTGCACACACTTAACTTTGCTTTGTATTGATTTTTGATATAAAAATTGACTATTATATCCTTTTGTATTTTTAATAAAATAATTAAAACTGAAATTACTGTGTAAAAATAGAAAATAAAGAGATGAATCACTAGCAATTTGACACAAGAATTGATAACGGAGTTTGGCACTTGTGGCCTACGTCTTGGTCCGGTTAAATGGGACTGATCTATTAAAATATTGAAAATAAATCTTTAAAAATATTTCTACAAGAATCTGATCTTCTCATCATGTTCCTCTGCCAAAAATAATAGGATTCACTTTTTACTTCATCTCAAAATTCCATCCCTAGCTCAAGTTATGAGTAAAACAATAACATAGTCACTTTCTCATGTCTATACTATTAAAACAAAGCTCCTTTTATAATGTTTCCAAAGGCATGGCACAGCGGTTGGGCACCTATAATTTTGCATGGGAGGATAGAGGTTCAAATCCCCCTACCTCCACTTCCTTAGGCACCTCCCATGGGATTTATCCCACATTTCTAGGAGTTTGGCATGGAAATGGGTTTAAGAACCATTGGAAATTAGTTACTAAGTGGCTAAGAGCCATGTGAATCCTCCATATTAGGTGGTGGGCCTATTTTAGGCATTTTACTATGAAAGTGGTTATATGTATTAATGTGTGGGCTTTTTGGATGGAATAATGCGTGGCAGTTGGAATATAAGGATTGTTTAATTTCCCTCTCAAATTAGTCCCACATGCATAGTAAAAATGCAATTAGAGGCATATATATACACAAGCTTGTATAGTCATAATATGAGAAGGAGGCCAAGACACCCCTCCATAATCGAGTGTGTCAAACCTAGCTGAGGGCCCCCAGCCAACAAATAGCAGGGTCCATTATCCATGAATGAGTGTCAAGACTGGCATTCCAAAACCCACTTTTAGTCCATCACACAAATTTTCCACATGTTACAATATGATTAAAACACTTGTGCAAGCATGCACATGTCCAACTTGCATAAAAATCCCAAATTTTCGATTGCCCAAAAATTTGATGAAAGGCTATAACTTTTGCAAACAAGCTCCATTTTCTACAAACAAGATATCGACATAATCGTATAATTTTTCTCCACACTTAAAAAATGACTACAAATTATTTTGAGAAGATATTAGATCTTTGTTTATCTGTGAGGATCCTCTGGAACAAACATGACAAGACTACCTTTAATACTAACATCAAACATTTAATTGGAAAAATTGACTCACACCTATTTGTTGTATAAAATTATATTAAACAAAACTATACTAATTGACTCAATATGAATCATAACGTAAACTTATTGTGACAAAGTGACAATTTGAACAAGAACACATAGATAATTAAAAGCGTTGATTTATTCTTAACACCTAAAACAATATCAATCTAAAACCTTAAATGTTGAAACATTAAAATAATTAAACCAAAATAAAATACGCCAACCTAGAGGACTTACAAAATATTAATAGAAGATGAGAAAGAATGACAGAATAGTTGTGAAGAAAACTTACAGTAATATTCTATGTTGAAGATATGACATAGGTGACAGTTTTAATGATGTGTTATTGACTCACAAACACCATTGATATTTGAGATTCATCTTGAGGAGCTAAATCAAGTTACATAACAAGATCTTTGAGTTCGCAAGAGAGGATATCTACGACCAAGAAGAATGGATGTGTAGCTAAGAGTAACAACCCAATAAATAAACCAAGATATGAACGCTTCCTCGAGACCATGATGTCTATAAATTTGATTTAGAATAATAGCACATCCTTATGTTGTATTCACCCAGAATATCTCCTTTGGAATAATTCAACTATGTTCTTCTAATAGATTTTAGATATGAATGGTATAAAACATTTAAAATGGCCATATTTAAATCTATCCCTTATCAGAATATACCACTGCAAAGTATGACATGTATATAAACATGTACCTATACTCGATTAATGGTATATATAGCTCATGAGATGGATAATAGATTATATGTCAATTCAATCTCCACTTAAGCTACTAACCCTTCTCAAATATTTGTACTATAACCACCCAAGGATGCACGATAGAGCACAAATTGTTTCTTAGAAATGACCACGCTCAAGAAAAAATAACACTGGTTATCTATACTTGAAATTCCTATGGATACATAAACTAATATAGATGCATGTGAGAATAGCGAAATAAATCTTGGAGGCCAAAATATTAATATATATCTCTCATTTACACTAAACCTAATCACGCTATTCTAATCTACAAATATTTCCCTAATGAGCTTTCATTCTTGGAAAAATAAAAACTCTAAATCTTCCCCAATATTTATTTCATTTCTTCATACAATCTCGGACATGTGACCGCTTTTATACCAAATCTAGAATTTGGGAAGATTTTTTCACGAAATCACACAATAAACTTCATAATTTATCCATATGAGATACTACACCTTTATATGAATGGAATTCCTATAATGATGAAAGTTATATTTCCACCAATATCTCAACCATATCACTAAGAATAGTCAATCTAACAAATATTTTATATGTGTAATATTGTTGTTACACACAACAATATAACTCTTAGGTATTCTAACAACTAACCAGAATATACATATGTGATTTATAATTTTAAATCACTTACATACTAAAATGGAGCACTAATGTATATTCCTAACACAAATCCAACTCAAAACAAGATAATGATCATCAAAATGGAATTATAAACCAAAATGTGGCTCGGGAAAGACTCCTAGTTTTAAGGGATTGCGGTTGGATCTTTATTTAAACCTAGACAAAAACCATTGGGGTTATCAAAGTCACTATTGAGGATTAATTTTCATGAATCCTACTCATATTCCATTGTCTATATTGAGTAGAGCAATGGGAGAGGAACACACCAAAGAATTTAAAGAATGGATGGCATAGTTCATGCTGAAAATCATGGAGGGAACTCAAATGATATATTGGGGCCACATCATCGGTGAAAATATCCACCAACATCGATGAAACTATTCACTATTAAGAGATTCAATATGAAATCCTATCTAATGTATTCCATCACATTCACTATAAAGTCTTGAAGATTTTCATCTGCCTAGAAATTTCCTCAAAGAGCCTTTGGATTTGAGAAGTAAAAACAAATAACCTTGAAGGAAAATATTATTCATTTCACACGGGTGAATGATGCATTCACCACATTCATCATCTGGATCCTCGAAGGAGATCCTAAAATAAGAATATCCCCTCGGGAAACAATTATTGAGAAACATGGGTGTTATCTCACAAATTTTCATACCTCCACCTACATTAGAATGATTTTCTTTAACCTTATCCTGTTAATATTACCTAAGTATCCTAGTGATAAGATCATCTTGGTGGAGATCTACAAGAAACTTTCTCGGTGCATCTCAAATATTAGGGTTTGAAGAAGAAAGGTAACTCATTCTCTTTCTCATTTTGTGTCTTTTCATATAAGAATGCAATGTATACCACAAACATTGAGACCTTCCTAGCTGCATTTCATTTGTTTACATATGTCCCTAGGCCCAAATTTGACATACACGAAGATCTTGAGTCTTTCTATTCTTATTGATTTCATCACATTCCCTAATTAGAATACTATTTGGAAAATTGTGTGAATGACCTTGAGGTAAGGAAAAGGGACTACATGAGGATGACCATGAATCATATGGGATAATTCAAGTTTGAATAGTTCACCTGGAGGAGTTTAGGAAGATGGTTTTGACTTGTTTGATCTGAAGTACCAGGAAGTGAGATTATCCCCCACTCATCCCTCATGGAGAATTGGTTAAGATGGATATATAAAAGATCCCACTAAAGTGGTGATCTAAAGATTGAGGTAATGGTTACGAAGAAAGAAGGCCTCTTGTAGGGAATAAGAAATTGTTATCTATTTTTACCCCCTCGTAAAATAGATGAATTAGGAGGATGGGTTTGAGATCAAGAAAATGATTCATGGAGCAATCTGGAATGATACAATTGATATTTCAAGTTTAGGAAACATTGCAAGTGATTCAGGGAAGCTTCAGAGGTCTTGGGGCCATCCATTAGAAGTAGGATTTCAGGCCTTAAGGAGTTTACCACATTAAATAGGACCTGATATTTAATAGAATATTTTGATAGTGATGTTAGGAATTATAATTCCAACAAATTTCTTATGGAATTCATTTTCCATTCCCTACATGATGGAAAAGACGAGACATCTTGAAGCATCATACACTTCCCTAGGTAGTTCATTCTTCTTGCACACAACCCAAAAATAATGAGAAAGAAGGAGCCATTTCAAGGTGATAAAGTAAAAATTTGATCTTTATACTACCACCATTGGATTCAATGGGTTGTTTTCATGTGAAATCATATAAAATTTCACCCCAAAACTCATCCGAGAGCTCAAGATATCACCTTCAAAATTTGGCCTCCCGAGGATGGTGGTGGGTTGGATATTTGGAGGTTGGACGGTTGGGGGTTGGTTGGCTAGGTTGAAAGCCTGGTTTGGTTGGGTACATTGGTCATGTCATATGTTTTAATTCCCATGGATATTTTTTGACACCTATCGCACCCATCACATTTGCATGATGTGTAGGTTGGTCGGGTCGCCAAGGTTATACGATAAGGATAGGTTGGCAGGTCACCAAGGTTGGACAATATGGATAGGTTGGTTCGATCACTAAGGTTAGATGGTACGAAAAGGTTGGGTGGGTCATAAGGTTGGAAAGGTCACCAATGTTGGTCAAGTCACATTTTTGAGGGATAAAAATATGTTGGTTGGCCCACGGATGGATGACCATTGGGATGGTCGGGTAGCTCGTAATACTGAGATAGAAATAGATGGTTATTAAAACCCCCTTGGGTTGGATGACCCATGATGTAGAGATGGTGGCTAGGGTTCTTCTAAGAGCACAAGTAATGTACAACCCACATAGTTTGATGGAGTCCAACCCCAGTGGTTGGGCCGGTCGAAAGCTCGAGCGACGTAAGGTTGGTGAGTCACCAAGTGGTTAGCTCGTCGGTTTGTCACCTGCGAGAATGGATGATTTACAAGAAATTTGACGGTAGGTGAATGAATGACATCCCAAAAATAAAAATTAATGAGGCATTACACCCATGACCACCCATGCAGGAAAATTACCAAAATGAATGGTTACCCATACCTCTTTAATGCATTATACCAGTTGGTGACTCAATTTGCCTATATATTGTAAAATACGCCTCATTTTGAGGTATATTTTTTAGAATGCAAAGGAACTCTGTCAAAATTGTTCTAGAACTACTGTGAGTTAAAGACCTAGAATTTGGGGTTATTGTAAAATATTTTGTCTTGTGATTATGGTATGATAGATTGTGCATGTTTCGAGCAATAAAATTCATATTTTGAGTACATTTTCACCCTAGCTTGTATGAATTGCACCTTTTTCCTTCCATTATATCTATAAGTATATTGTGCATGTATCTATCTCTTTGTAGGGTCCATATTTTATTGTGATTTACAAATATAGGGAATTGAATATTGCCTTGGACTATGAAATTTCTACCACCATGTCTTCCTCGAGTTTCCTTCCCATGTTTCACTCACTTGGACTATCTCACCCTTTCTTAGTGCATCACCTTCACTTAGAGTGGTTTTATTTCATGCATCTTTCTATCCATGTCTCCTTGGAAAGCATTAGAATAGGGTTAGTTTAGCTTTCCATTCTCTGCACTTTGGAGAAGTTGGCACTAGGTTAGAGGAAGAAGCCGATTTCTCCGGAGGATTATCCTACTTACAAGTTCCCACAGTGTAGGATAATCCTGTGTTATGCAACTTGCATGGGTTGCCTCGTACACAAAATCATAAACAATCCAGGGGTGTTATAAATATTATCCAAATAACTCTCAAAGTTATCTGGATAAATTATATTTTCATTCTAACTTTGGTGTTTCACATTTTAGGTTGTGCACACTCAAGATGGTTTTTTTTTAAACCTTGGCACGATTGCGCAGTTCTTTTACATGCCCTTACACACATTCCCTGCTCCCTTTACATTCTTCTATCTCCTTCCATTTCCCCTTACATGCCTTCCTCTTACACCCTCTTTCTCTCCTATCTCAACGTACACTCCTTGCATACACCTCTGTAGACTTACCTTCCAATCGGCTAAGTCCTTAACATTCCTCTTCCGTACTTACATAAACTCAGTTCCTTCGCGCACCCATTTTTTTCTTTTCTCTCATGTGCGTTCCTTCCTTTAGTTGAATGCTCACATCATATTACCATAATTTCCTTCTACAAGTATGCCTTCCTCTTATGCATGTGCCTCCCCTCTATTCCCATTTCAAACACTTGCCTCTTGCTCCCGTGCCTTGATCCTTACGCATCAATCACTGTGCCATGTCATTTTTTGTCGAATTAAGTGTGATACACACAACCTATCAAAGCATACCAATAAGGTGCCAAATATGGAAAACAAACCGGTGCATGACACATGGTAGAAAAGATAAAACAAATGAAATTTTGGCCGACTCCTTCATCAATTTGCACATGTCACATGTTTTACGTACGCCGACGGATCTAACATCTTCGACATCCATATATTTTTCTACAGAGCTCATATCGGTGTGCACATGGACTTGTTAGAAAAATAATAACATAAACTACACGTTGGACTATTCAAATTTAAATTTAGGTGGGATTTTTAGGAAGAAAATAGAGAAATATATCTCAACTCATCAATGCATACATCCAATCAACCTCAACCACCAGATTTCATCAAATCTTTCCTCATTCCTTCTTCTACATGTCAAAAAGACATGGGGAAGTGCATCTGATAGCATTGTAGGTAGATTTGTAGGAATTTATCATTTATATTTGAATCTAAGTTTCCATCCCTTTCTCCTTCTCTTCTCTCCTTCTTCTTCTATAAATAGCGGAGTTCTTCTTTGTAAAAAGTAACCCTCTTTGTTGTAACAGTACCATGCCAAAATGGTGGCTGAATTCCCATAGATTTTAGACCTTGGAATGGTTTCTACAATGTTTTCTTGCCTCTTTCCATGAATTTAAATGATTGTACATCCCTTAAGCAATAAAATCATGTTTTTCGGAACTCTTGTCTTCCCTCTCTCATTTTCACTACATCTCGCTCTCTCTGTTTAAGTTTTCTAGCATGTTTTGCATACTCCTATGTTTTTATTCCCCATGTTCATGTGTTGTGTGCGGCTGCAAGGCCAATCTGTGTGTTGATCTATGGTGTATTGTTTTCCCTTTTCTCATGTGCCCTATTTGTTTCCTTTATTGCTCATGGAGAGAGATCGACCATTTTCTTCTAGCTTTATCAACTTCCCAAGCTTAGGATTTTCCCTTTCTACACATCCTTCTATCCCTGGTCCCTTGGAATGTTTAGTCTAGGATTTTCTTTCAACATTAGGAGTAGCAGTAGCATTAGAAGTAGGTAGAGGAACCATCCTTCTCTAGAGATCCATCCCAAGCGTGCAAGGTCCCATAACTTGGGGATAGTTCCATTGTTGTCTCAAACACCTTGTCCCTTCTGAGATTTGAGATGTGGGTGCATGTTTGAGAAACCAACAGTTTCTAACATGCCCGATGGGAGAAGACTGAACAACTTTACATCTTCATCTTAGCAGGTTTGATGTGTTATCACTGAGATCCAGCCTTTGGAGGCATTTTTCAACACATCTAATGACTCCACTGATTCAAAACACCCATTATCTCATGTGTAGACCAGTCTCCCCTCATTCCTCCATTCATTTCTCCTTTTTCCATTGTTCCACATTCCTCTTTTGAAGTTATGTAACCATGAATTATTTCCCTCTATGGAATTCTCATTTGCAGCACCAAAAATATTTCCCTCCATCCCCACAGTTTCAAATCCTCCTCCAAATCAGTTTTATGAGCCCCATTATCCCAAAAATGCATACAACCCACTTTTTCTAACCAAAATGCTTATGAAGAATAAATTTATGTAGATGATGGTGGTAAGCTGCTTGGATGAAGCTAATTTTAAGAAATAGGTGAAAAAGATAGAGATGAACATGATGCATCTCAAATTCAAGTGATCCATAAAGGAAAATAAAGTTGGCTACATGGTTCATTGTCCATGGTTCAGCCCTATACCAGGATGGTTTAGCGCCCAACATAAGCCGCACTTCATCACTGAGATGTTTCCCTAGATTACAGGGTGGGTCAAAGAAATGGAGGCTCAAAAATCTAGTGTATGGCAACCCCTGTCAATGGGGAAACCTTACATTACCATCCTAGAACCTTCCAACTCCTTTATGCCAACTCACATCATCTCAACCTGTTGCACATGTCCCCATATTCTTACACACTACCCCCATTTAGAATTTCCCCCCTCCATCTCACCTTCACTTTTCCACCATCTCTCCTTCCGTGCACACCTTTTTCCTTCAACATGCATGCCTTTAAGGCCTTCTATGCCCATCCCTCCATCTTATTATTTTGAGTCTCCTCTATCTAACTGTATAAAAATGAACAACCCCCAACCAATATGCCTATCCCAACCAACATCATAATGTTTCTTGACTGTAGAAAAATTAAATAATGGTGTGAATCATGCAACTTTGAATGGGAAGAGGAAATCATATGTGCACCTATTCTAAAGGAAGATCAATTAGTTTCAGAGGGAACAATTCTAGAGGAGAATGAGTTGCTTGTAAAGGTAGAACCATGCACACCCCAGTTTTGTGCGCCCTAGCCTACAAGCACTCCCCTTCAGAAGGAGAGTCTATAAGAGAATATCATCTATGGGATTGATCTTCAAAGTAATGGGAAAAACACAAGGATCAGACCATTCCCAATCAGATATCTAGCTATCCTAGAGCCAAAACTAGAGTTGCCACCGATCATGCTCATTTCAGAGCATGGGTAGAGCTTCAACACACCGAAAGGTCAACAACAACACCTCCCGGATCTAAGTGCGAGAACAACTCTAGGAGGTGTATATTCTATTTGTCGATAATTTGAGTAGGGAAAAACATCATCTGTAAGGTGGTTTTTCACTCTCATTTCTGACCATTTTCAGCGCCAAATCAACTACATGGTCACAATTTATGAGGAAGAGAAGCTATTTATCCCTACTGTCATGGGTTTTACTTGAGATTCCATTTCCTCTTGTTAGTTTAGGTTAGTTTAGGTTTTCTTTTAGTAAAAAAAGTCCTCACGCACACTCTACATGTTCCCTTTGGGACATGTATGATTTTAGATTTTTACATAGTGTTGTGCTTCTGTTTTGGTGTTCTCCCTATGGTGCCTTTCCTTTCCTATTGTACCCGGGAATCCCTTTTGTTGTTTCCTAGGATGTCAGTTCAATTTAGATAGAGGAAGTTCCAATGGTTAGTGCATAACTTTCACTCTCATCAATCCAATTCAGAATATCTTCATATGAGAGCAACAATTTAGTTCAGAGTTCAGAAAGAGCTTCAAGTGACTCCATGGATATTCTTCAAGTTGTAGATCAGATCTTCAAGATTAGCACTTGAATCCATGCCCAATGGAATTCTAAGGCTACTGGTCTCTTCATCTAGCAGGTAGATGGCCCCGAAAGTCGCCAAAATTGTTATCCAAATAACTCTCCTAGTTATCTAGATAACTTATATTTTCATTCTGACTCTAGTGTTTCACATTTTAGGTTGTGCGCACTCAAGATTGTTCTTTTGACACCTTAGAATAGCTACGGATCATCTACATGCCCTTTTTCACCTTCCTGATCCCTTTGCATTCCTTTATCTCCTTCCATTTCCCCTTGTGCACCTTCCTCCTGTGCACCCACTTTCTCTCCTATCCCATCACACACTCTATGTACACCACTACATACTTACCTTCTAATAGGCTAAGTCCCTAGCATTCCTCTTGCACACTTACAAATACTCGGTTCCATCGCATGCCCATTTTTTCTTTTCGTCATTACACACCTTCCTTTAGTTGAATGCTCGCATCCTATTTCCATACTTTCCTTTTGCAAGTATGCCTTCCTCCTACACACATACCTCCCCTCTATTCCCCTTTTGCATGCTTTCCTCTCACACCCACGCCTTATTCCTTCTTCTACACTAGTCACTATGTCATGTCATCTTTTGTCAAACTTGAGTGTGCTACACACAACCTATCAAAGCATGCCAATAGGGCACCAAATTTGGAAAACCAACTGATGCATGACATGTGGTAGAAAAGACAAAATAAATGAACATTTGGTAGAATCCTTGATCAATTCATGTAGGCCATGTGTTTTGCGTGCGGCAACGACTCTGACATCTTCTGACAGTCATATATTTTGTTACAGAGCTCAGATCAATGTGCACCTAGACTTGTAAGAAAAATGCTGACATAAGCTACACGCTAGAATATTCAAACTCAAATGTAGAAGGTATTTATTAGGAGGAAAATAGGGAAACGTCTCTCATATAATCAATACATACATCCAATTGACCTCAAAAACATATTTCATCGAGATCTTGCCTCCTTCCTTCTTCTACATGCCAAAATAGACATGGCAAAGTGCATCGATAGCCTTATAGGTGGACTTGCACACATTTATCTTTGGTTATTATTGGTTGAATATTTGAATATGAGTTTCCCACCCTTTCTCCTTCTCTTCTCTCCTTCTTCCATAAATAGTAGACTTCTTCTTTGCAAAAAGGATCTCTCTCTGTTGTCATGGAACCATACCAAAATGTTGGTCAACTTCGATGGGTCTCATTCCTTGGCGTCATCTTTGTAATGTATTCTCACCTTGTGTCATGAATGTAAATGACTGTGTGTGTCCCTTGAGCAATAAAATTGTTTTTATGGAACTCCAATCTTCCCTCTTTCATTTTCATTTCAGTCTCACCTCTTTGGTATGTTTTTGGCATGTTGTGTGTATTCATGTACTTGTAGTTCCTGTGTTCATGTGTTGGATGCCTTTGGAAGGCCCAACCCACATGTTGATTTGTGGCACATGTCATCTGCCCTCTTCTCCCATTCCCTCTCTATTTCCTTTGCAACTTGTGGAGAGATATCAACCCTTTCTTTCTAGTGTTATCACCTTCCCTAGCTTAGGATTTTCCCTTTCTACACATCCTTCTATCGCTGGTACCTTGGCATGTTTAGTATAGGATTTTCTTTTAGAGTTAGGAGTAGCAGTAGTGTTAGAGGTAGGTAGAGGAACTAGCCTTCTTTGGAGATACGTCCCAAGCGTGTAAGGTGCCACAAATTGGTTATGGTTCCATTGTGGTCTCAAACACCTTAGGACTTAGAGATCTAAGACATAGGTGGACATTTGAGAAACCAACATTAACTTTGACATAATAGTTTTGGCATGCCCAGTGGGACAAGAAGTTAATATTTTCACTTTTTATCAAGATTAGGTGTGTGTCTTGGTGAATTTCCATCCTTTAGAGGCTTTACAAAAACACATCATGTGACTCTATCATTTAAATCCATTGGTTCTAGTCGCCAAAGTTTATCAAGTTCATGAGAAGAGTTCAAACCCAGTCTAGAACAAGAGAAGAAGGTATCTTTGAATACTTGCAGTTATCTCCAGGAAGAGGAAGGAGAGGAAGAAGAGTACAAAGGTCTCCATCTCCACCAAACAAAATGTTATCCACACCTCCACTTGGTAGACCCTTTCTTCAATTGACTAGGTTTCTTAGGCCACTCAGGATGGCTCACCTACAACCACCAAATCAGCCACCTCCAAACCCCTATGCAAATTTCACAAGAAGTAGTCCACTTTCCCTTAATGCAAAAATATGGTCCCGATAGCAGCATTAAATAATATTCCATACTTCACTGGAGAAAATCACACAACTCCCATCGACCACATTCAAGACATTGCAAATGTTTGTGTCATACATGAGATTTCCAAGATGGATGTTGTAGTCAAGTTGTTGGCTTCTTCTTTCAAAGGAAAATCATTACAGTGGTTCAGAGGCTTGGGAGCAGGGTCAATTCAGAATTGGGATCAATTGTGCACAACCCTATGTGGCTAGTTTGGGGAGAGGGCTGACAACTTATCCCTTTTGGAGTAGATGACTAAAATCAAAAGGGCACCAGCTGAGCAAATGATAAACTTCAATTCCATATTTCAAAGAACATGGGAAAGGATCCCGATTACGGTCATACCAACAACTAAAGGTGCATTTATCTATTTTCTTAAAGCTCTAAATTCTGATATATCTGCTATGATACAATCAATGTGAGGAATAACCCTACTGGATGCCTATGTCATATCCATTAGAGCTAAGAATTACCTAATTAAATCTGGTAAAAATGCACCTAGGCCACCTATTCCTCTTTATCGGGATATGGGAGTCCTAATCATAATCAAACACCTACAATAGCCCCCATCCCTACTCTAAGAAATCAGATTTTAAATGAAGCCTCCACTTCTTCTAGTACTTCTAAGGAACTCTAGGAATTCATGAAACATTTACGAGAATTTGGAAAAAGAGTTGGTTCCAATCAAAAGGTAGCAAGATTAGAGCTCCAGACCTTACCATCCTCAAGCTCAAACAAATAGGCCTCCATATTAGCCTAATAGGCCTCCTGCTTAGGTAACAAAGAAAAATCCAAACCAAGGGAAGTCTCAAACTGTCAGACCATTTCAGCCTTACAACCCTAATGTAGTTTCAACATCTAGGGCTTTGGTCCCATCTCAAAACAACATGGCTCAAGAATATGACTAGTGTTTCCCATGTAATCAACCTCATAACCAGTCGATGTATTTCAATGGTGCTTTGAATCAAGCTCTTATGTTGACAACAACGGGTGTGGAAAAAGAGACAATCCAACAAGGAAATCAGTAGGAGGAAACAACTCAACAAGATACATCTCTAAATGAGACCACACTTGTCAATTGGTAGGCTAAATATTTATGTGATATAAATCAAGCCCCTTCTTAAAGTGTAGCAGCTAATACATGGTCTAAGAAGAGAAATATTAGAGAGGTAAAATCATCCAATTCAAATTATCCACAACCCTTTATCACCCAAAAAGGTATCTGTAACAAAAAAACATCTCCCAATATGCAAGGTCAGCCCAATCCACCTTCTATACCAACTCAACTATCAGTTGTAACAACCCATGTCCAAGAAAAAATTGTGCAAATTAAAGGGCAGCAGAGAGATATCTCATCTCCATTCAACATTATTAAGCATATGAGGAAAATGAATGTGAACATCTCAATGTGGGAGTCATTAGCTATCCTAGGAAAACGAGACCTATTACAAGCTATTATGAAAATTTGGTCAGCATTGTATCAATCATCCAAAGAGTAGGAGAAGGTACTCACCAATGCAACTTAGCATGGAGAAAATCATGGGGCTAATAAGGTAAAAATTCAAATCCCCCACCATTCTATATCTCATTGATCATTAGAGGTAAGTTGGTACATAATTACATGATTGATTCAAGAGAAATTAGCTATGTTATGCCAAAGCAAATACCAAATCAGTTGGGTCTTAAATATGAATTCATTTCTAAAGGTGTGGTGCAATTGGATGGGACATCAGTAAAAATGGTTGGAGTAATCAAAGGATTGATCCTTATGTTACACGCATGTCCTAATGTGACCATCTTACAAGATGTATCACTCATATACTTACCACCACTTTTTGTATTGTGTCTCGTCAAAAGACTTCGCCGCTAAAATTGGAGGCTATTTGTTTGTTGATTGGTCCACATGTTATTCCAAACAAGGTATGGAGCTAAGTATATGACCAGATCTAAGCATATTGTGAAATTCCATATTGAGCCTCATACACCAAGCCTAATGAATGTGAACTTCTCGAGATCTTGATCGGGAATATTGTCCAAGCACTTATGAAACAAATACCAAATTGAAGCATTCGGACTCAACCCTTGATGATTGGGCTAATAAGATACATGCATTTTACCCTTACAAGGAAACAAAAGAAACTAAATTAGGGGTCTATTGTTTGCATGAAGAAAATTCACCACTTCCTAGTATCACCATGAAAAATGCTAAAGATGATTATGATGTATGGGAACTATTGTTTGATGGTTCAAGGAATAGACAGGGTGTTGGAGGAGGAGCTATGCTTGTTTCACCATAAGTTACAAAATATTACTCAACTTTCTATTTTTCAGTTCACTTTCTCAAACAACACAACTAAGTATGAATCTTTGATCCATGGATTGCATTGGGTAAGAAAGAGAGGTATTAAAAACTTGCAAGTGTTTGGGGATAGTGAGTTAATCATGAACCAAGTAAAAGGAAACATGTTGCTAAGAATGATCTACTCAAAGCCTACAAACATTAGGTATGGTATCAAATTGAAGACCTTGAAGCATTTAATATTCAATCCATACCAAGAAATAAGAATGAAGATACAGAAAAGCTCATGGCAATTGAAGCGACATTTGATGTGGTGGACAACATTAAGAGAGATAAAGCACAACCACATATTCATGTCATTGTAAGGCTAGTTGTACCAGATAATAGCACAAGTTGGCAGGTTTTTGAGAATGATCAGTAGATCATTAATTTTTTACAGGAGGAGGCTGAGTTCTCAGCTAAAAATCAAGGGAAATTGGAGCAATAGTATGGGGATCAAGTAGTGAGAAAAATAAATTTCTAAAGGGTTTAGTGACTTTAGAGTCAATATTCAACCCAAATGATCAATTTTGGAAAGATAAGGCCAATATTCAAGTCAAAAAGGAGGATTCTAAACCCATTTTGGTTAGAGAAGGTAAGACACTCCAAATAGGCAAGATGAGAAGCAAACAAGAAAAGTATGACCTTGTGCAGACTTTTCCAGGAATTCTCAGATGTTTTTGCATGAAGCTATCAGGATTTAAATGGCTTTAACCCAAAATTGGTGCAACACACCATTGAGTTACATCTGGATGCTAATCCCATCAGGAAAAAATAAATGCCGGTCAGCCTCTCATGAAGAAGGAGCTAAATAAGCTCATTGAGGTGAGTATCATTTTCCGATCAAGCACTCAAGTTGGTTGGAAAATGTTGTGCCCATTAGGAAAAGGAATGGGGAAATTAGGTTGTGCATGGATTTTCAATATTTAAATAGGGTCTCCCTCAAGGATCACTATCCACTGCCCTCCATGGAGTAGATTCTACAGGTAGTGTCCAGTTCAGAAAAAGTCTTCCTCTTAGATAGATATTTGGGATATAATCAAATTATGATGAAAGAGGAGGATCGGTTCAAAATAACCTTCACCACAAATGGGGTACCTATACATACAAGAATATTCCATTCGGGTTATCAAATGTTGGAGCAACATTTCAACAAGAAATGGATATGCAATTTAAGGGATTGTTAAATAAAATAGTGCTTTTATATCTTGATGACTTTACTATATTTTCTAAAAATGTAGAAATTCAGCTCTTTCATCTCAAACAGGTCTTCTAAAAGTGTAGGAGGTTGGGAGTATCCTTGAACCTGAAAAAACTTCTAGGAAATATAATGTCAAAGGAAGGACTGACAATTGATCTAGAGAGGGTAGAAGCCATCCGTGCTCTACCATTACAAGTCATAAGAAGGCTCTCTAAAGCTTCTTGGGGAGGATAATTTATTTTGAAGGTTTGTACCAAATGTTTCCACTCTTGTGAAGCCATTATTGATGATGCTGAGAAAGAATTTGGATTTAAAATGGATATTAGAGGGAAAGGAGAGTTTCGAAGCTATCAAGCAGGCCATATCTCAAGCTCCAACTCTCATTAATCTGGATTTCTCCAAATAATTCTTTCTATATGCCTTCGGTGGTTTGGACACCATCTCTGCAATCTTGGTGTAATAGAGTAAAGAAGGATTGGAGCAACCTATTGCATTCTTCAGCCAAGGCCTTATGGACTATGAGGTAAGATATTCATTCATTAAGAAACATGTCCTTACTAGTGATCATAAGTTTGAAGAAGTTCAAACATTTAGTTTCAATGAACAAAGTTCATCTATTAATTTCACACTATGGTGTAAAATATTTTATTTTGAATAAGAAACTCAATGAAAAGAAATTTGGCTGGATAACCAAGGTCATGGAGTATGATATTGATATAAATGTGACCAAATTAGTTAGGGGGAAAGGGTTGTGTGAGAAGCTAGCTTCTAACCAATATAATGAATCAAGAGAGGAAGAAGAAGTTTTTATGGTGTTGCAAGATAATCAAGAACAAACTACAAGTAGTATACCCATTCCTTATTGGACTCAAGATATCATATATTTTCTTCAAATAGGTCAAAGTCCTCGGGATTGAGTAAGTCCAAAAGGAGGTATTTCAGACTTTATTGCATCCCATATGTGCTTGTAGATAATATTTGTTCAAAAGGGATGTGAATAGTTTCCTCCTAAGGTGCATCAAGATAGATTAGATAGAGAGGTTATTGCATGAGTTTCATGATGGAGAGGAAGGTGGTCATTTTTCCCCAAAAGCAACAACTATTAGAATCATGAGGGCTGGTTATTACTGGCCTAATATTTTCAATGATTACTACTCATGGATAAAGAAATGAAAAAAGTGTGCCTTATTCACAGGTAAAGAGAATCTAACATCCCTATCACTCCATCCTATCTCAGTTAAAGTGTGCCTTATTATGTAATGGGGGATATATTGTATTGACATGATTAATCCAAGTTATAGTGTTGGACCCCTAGAATATTGGCCAATTATGAAGGCACATAGGCATGCAGGGTCCTAGTTATGAAAAGGTGCATAAGGAAAAACTGTGTGAGAGAAAGGTTTAAGGAAGCACATAGCACGCGTGATGTGTGAAAGAAGGCCTGGGACTTAGTCAATTTGAGTGTCAAGGGTAGAACACATGGAAAGAGTGATCGGTTACGCATGGATAAGATTTCAGCCTAGTGATAGGCTAGCCCAGAAAGAACATGCCTTAGATGGAATCTTCTAGAAGAACATCATGAGATAAAGTGGAAAGCTTAGGCCTAGCAAAGCATGCTCGCATGGACCACATTCGAAACTTAGCACCATATCTTAGGACACTGGAAGGTGAGTTGGCAGTGTAGGAGAATTATAAATACAAGTGCCTACAAAGTAAAATAAATATATAGAAGCACAAGGTAGAGCAGGTTAGAGAGTGAGCGGAGCTCTGTAAAGTCTTGTGAGTGGATATTTGTGTTCGGGAAGGAATTTACTAAGTATGGATTTGTAATTTTTCTTTTATATTAGCTTAGTTACATACATCCGAGTGATATGCATGTATGATGCTGTGACACTCTATAATGAATCAATGAATATAATGAGTTTACTGTTATAAATAGACATGGATATCAATGGTTTTAATGCATATTTCTCTCATATGAGTTCTCTTTCCCTCCATGATATGCATGAATTCTTGTATAATTCTTTCTGTCATAATGCATGTTCTAGATTTTGTTAAAGTACTCAGTCTAAGGTGACTGCAAGGATCTAGAGGCCATTCACAACCCTATGGTCATTGTATGTTTCAATCTCCCTCATAAAAACTCCTACACTAATCATAAATGATGCTTCCACTAAACTCACATAAAGAGAAACTCGGTACCGTGTATGCCTTGGGTGAGCACTTAGATTCTATTGGTTGATAGGCCGACACACATGGGATTCCTTCCTTTTGTGATGGGAGTAAAAATGAGTTCATCTTGGTTCCATTGCCAAAACCTCTTTTCAAAGTTGTAGTGGGATATAGCATACATCATGATCTGTGTAGTGAGGAATGACAAAGTGGTTAACATTAGAAAATGTTGAATCATGGTTCAAGAGCACGAAGGATGAATTTGCTTAGAGATTTAACATTGGACCTAAGTTTAATGTGTGTAGATGGGTAGAAGAGAACCTCTACCATGATGTATATGATACCTTCTTTGTTGCTTCCCAGTAGAACTATATGAATGGATTTCAGCCTACATGTCTAGATCAAGTTGGCATTATGGATCACATGTGTGGACCAAATGAAGACTACTAAAGGTTGTAGGATGTAGATCGACATGGACCCATGTTGTAGATCATTAGTAGAGAGAAGTCTTGACTAGTTATACTCGGAGTATGTCATTTCCACGTATTCTTTTCTGAAGGTTACTGAGTTTGAATTTTTATGAGAACCTAGAGGAATTTTTCTACTTGCTATTCCCTAGCTATGAAGATATTGATGGTTACCATGAGTTTAGAGGCTTTCCCAATGTTTGGCTAAACCATTCGAGTCTTTGGGTAAGGGAGCTTAGGTGGAGGAAGATGGCGGAGAATCATGATAGAGAAGGAGAGGGAAGAGAGATGGCTCAAGTATAGTGAAATACGTGAAAAGGAGATTGTTAGATGACACGAGGCTTCTCTTGTGATGGATCTATGGATACGAGACATTTTGGGAAGGATTTGAGGTTCACGTGGAGGACGTGGAACACGAGAAGTTTGTGCTTTACCCCATCTTGGCAAGCACGTGAGGGATACACCTTTGGCTTCTAGTGAGAGTTTGTCACATGAAGAAATGAGAGTTGTTGGTGCATATCTGAACCCACCCGGTGGACAGAGCCCTAGCACTTGGTTTTACTAAACCGGGAAGAAGTGTTATTGACCTATTTGATATCGGTGGAAGAGACAGATTCATGCCTAGGAGATATAATTTTATAGTCCCTTCTTCTTATGGTTGCACATATACCATTATTTGGAGGAATATTTGGACAAGGAGTAAGTGTACAATATTTTGGTCTCGCATTAGGGAGTGGTGCGAGAACATAGTAGTGGGAGTGGAGCACTATCATAGACCATCAACGCATAATTTAGTCGGACCATGGGGGTACTTGGAACAGCTCCTATACGCCCTATTGGACCCATTGGTTCTAGTGGATCTAGTGGCTCTAGAGGCACAGGACCTGGTGGATCAGGTGGCAGAGGAAACACCAAAGGGAACCAAAGCCCTGGCTCAAGAGGACAGGGACCCTAGCCACCACGTCAAATATTCTTTGAAATGTCTCAGCATTTACCAGATTATAGGGGTATTGAGGATGATGGGGAACATGTTCACAAGTGTGAACTACTATGGCGTGTGAAGGGTATCACAACCCCAAAATAGAAGGCTAGTCAGTTTGCAACCATGTTGCAAGGGCGTGCACATAGTTGGTATAGGAAGTATGACCCTCATCAAATGGTGGTGGACTATACTACCTTAAAGAATGCATTCTTGGCGAGTTCCACATTCACGAGTTCGAGTAGAAGACCATCGAGTTCTTTGAAGGAGATTGATAAGGAATGGTAGATAGTGTGTAGGAGTATGTTGTGTGCTTTAAAACTCTCTTGTCTAAATTATCATATGCTATCCATCCTTCTCAGCATGTATAGTGGTTTGTTTGATTATTGATCACCCCTTTTAGAAGGGCCTTGTCTCATTAAACTTTTACAGACCCATGTTAAGCATTGGAAGCTTCCACTGCACCTATAGATATTGGTGTTAGCCTATTCTTAGAGGCTCAGATTGCTGCTATGGAAAAACAATTGGAAAAATTATCTACAAACATAGCCCATGAGACTTGCAGTGGTTTTGGTGCATAGATTGTGAAATAGAGGGACATGTTAAGGATAATTGCCCCCGGAGGATAGTACGCACTTTGACAGTGGATTGTGAAATTTGTCATGGGGACCATGATGCAAGTAGATGTCCCTTGCTGCAGCACATGATCAAGAAGAATGTATCTTGTTATTACAAAATTTGCACCTCTAACACCCCGATACTAAGGATTGTAGGCTTGTTGATAAGATCCATGGGGCCATTGATCAAGTGGTGTACCAAACCAGCATTACCAGTAGTTCCAAGGATAATGATCATCATTATGAGGAGCATGTAGAAGGAGGTGTGTGTGGAAGATGTTTTCAAGGAGGATTCCTCGGTCAAGGTAACCATGGAGGAGGAAGGAGTGAGTTCTTACGTGAGAACTGTTTCAATTATGAATCTACTGAGAACATTACAAACATGAGTGCATGGACTCTCTGTAGTGCCCATGGTGCAGAAAGAAGCATAAGTATGAGGAGTGCCTAGAATTATTTGAGCACATGAATCAGAAGCACCAGAAGGACAAGGTCACTGAAATGATCAGTATTAAGAAGGCATACATACAAAGGATTCCCTGGGTAATAAAGGATGAAGGTTTGGAGCTTGTCTTAGTAATAACAAGGCGAGAATCCATGCATGTGAGAGAGGTACCAAGACAAAAAACCTAGTTTCAAGAGGAGGTCATTCATGGAAAATATCCAGACCCCACACATCAAAAGGAGATATATCAGGACACCATGGATGTTATTCAAATCTTATAAGGGGAGATCCAGTGTCTAAAGGAGCAATCTAGGAGGTAGGAACAAGGAAGGAGAGTTGAGGCATAGAAGGATGACCTAGATGAGTTTAAGGAGGTGTGTAAAATGCTAAGGTAGGAGAATATCATTCCCTTGCTAGGATCCTAGTTGAGAGAGAAGGTACCACGCACTAGAGAAGAGCACGAGAGACAGGTCTTACACGTGAACCTTCCCCCTCACATCCTCGACTATGACAAGGAGATTATGTTGAATGTAGTTGTAGATGGATGGCTCCTTAGTAATATCCTCATTGACATAGGAACAGAGGTTAATGTTCTAACTTTGGATGCATGGAATTAGATGGGAAGACCTGCATTACAACCATATTTGAATGTGTTGTATATGGAAAACAAGACTAAGGAAATTCCCATCAGTTTCTTGAAGGATGTGGCTATTACTATCCAGGGAGCCAAGTTTACTAGGGACTTCGAAGTCTTGGCGCTCACCAAGGTGGACAATTTCCCAGCACTACTTGGGCATCCTTGGTGTTACAAAAACAATGTGGACCTTCAATTCAACAAAGGGTACATCAGCTTCAAGAACAAGGAGGAATGGGTCATTATACCCCTAGTTGATGGGAAGTCGACACCCTATATTGAACCATTGGGAGAAGAAGTTCTAGACAAGATTTATGTGCACTCAATCAGAGACCTTGAGATGATACACCCTACTAACAAGTATTATCTAGTTTGAAGATGCTTAGTGGTGAGTGATACCACTAGTCTAACATGTGATAATTGGGTGCATGGAACTTACAAATTAATGGAATGACAGTTGAGAGGGTTGGTGACCAAGGTAAAAAGGTGTGCACGATTAGGTGCCTTGGAGGAAAAGAAGCGCCCAAGTATTGAGGAGGATCCTTCCCGAGATCTTTACGTAGGAGGTAGAAGCTCAGTGGAAGGATGAGAAGGAATGGAGGGAGATGTTAAGTTATCTCTTGTTCGGCACAGTAGCTCGGTGGTGGGCCACACATTAAGAGAGCCTTTTAGAATGGTGCAAGCTAAGAATTTCTCTCTCTATCAGATTCTCTAGGAGTAATGTACCCACCATCATCAAGGAATACCATGGGAAGGATCCCACCTCTTTCTATATCCAAGAGTGTGAACATGTCTAGAGAGAAAGTGTGGAAGATTTTCAACCATCCCTGCGGGTCACAAGTTGTATTCTACACTGCAGGGTTACGTGTGCATATGGTACATTCATTTGGAGACACACCACTAAAAAAGGAATTGGCAAGAGCTTGCGGCTGACCTTATTCAAACCTTTGAATATCTGAGTACTAAGCCATTAGTTGATAAGGCCTTGCAAGGTATCAAGTTCCTTACCACGGGGGATAGGGCCAGGATGGAAGATCGGCTATTGGAATTACTAGGGGGGAACCGGGATTAGAAGTAAGCTTTGAAGAAGAAGAGGAAGCGGAAGAATTACAACATGAGCACGCATGTTTGGAAAAATAGAAGGGTAAGTTGGTGTATGTTATTGATGGTGAGGAATTAGAAATTTTGTGTATGCACCCCACCAAGAACAAGGGAACCTCATGCACGCTTGACTATCACCCGGCGGGTGTTGGGTGCTCACCCAAGTGTGAAAGAGGGAGTTGAGTCTCTCTTTAATGTGAGTTTAGTGGAAGGCATAATTCATGATCTTGACTTAGTGATTTAACAAACATGAAAAGCTATAGAGCTTAGAATAGCTTCTACACCCCTTCAGTCATAACAGAAACAAAGCACACAACAGAATTAACTAGAACTAGGAAGTTGTAAATCCACAATTAGACCAACATTCAAGTAAGGTTCATGATTATACAAGATCAAAAGCATAGTGGAAACATGTATGTAGATAATACAAGAAGGAGATCTTAATATAAACATAGTGGTAACCTTATCACATTCATTCGAGAATATTACTCCAAAACATCACAGAGTGGCGAGACCATGGTCATACACCATATCTAGATCCATACATGTATCCTCACAAAACATAATTTTCATTCCCCATTCCCTCATTACATCCTTCCTAGAATCATCTACCCATTCTATCCTATAGTTCTTGCAGTAATTCTATATAGCTCCACTACCTCCCTTCTATCTCTAGTCTTTTGAAAAGGCGAGACATATAAATAGGCATTTGAGAACTAAAAACTCCTTTGCAACCTCGGATATGGCCCCAAGTGTCAAGGTGTGGGTCGCCCTGGGCACATGCCTCTTCTTGTCATGATTAGATTTTGGATCTTCCTATCATAAGGTATATTCCTTCCAGGATACCCTATCACCAAGATGGAACCTTATCCAAATGGAACACATTCTTCATGTGTTATGTCCAAAAGGCCGAAAATGGCTAGGTCTTGAATTGTTCTTTGCATATGTGTGTGTCCTTGGTTCTACAAGATCTCCTTTTGAATTCTACCTTACACACCTTCACTTGTGCACTCTATCGATTGTGTGTGCCTACATACCTTTAAGATTTGGTAGCTACATTAGGGGCCCAACATTACCCTACACTTCACCGATCTCGCCTCAAGAACCTTTTCAAAGAATTAAGTACAAAAAGAATGCAAGGCCTTGCCTTGGAAAAGAATGGGGGAAATAAAGAGTGGGCGAGAGGAAGAATAGAAGGAAAATGCTTAAAGAAGAAGAGGAAAAATGCTTAAAGAAGAATGGGAAAATTTTTCCATGAGTCAACCTCAAGTATACTCCAAGCACCGACTTCATCCTGTGCTTTAGTGTAGATATCGCCAACCAAGGTGCTCACCTCGTCGAAGGCTAACCCTTCCCCCTTCATGTTAATGGTCTCCACCATAGTCTCTAGCTCTTGGCGTGATCCTCTAGGGCATCCATTTTCCTCATGATGACCTTATAGAGCCCTTTATCTAGGGTTTTATTGAGACTTGCCATTTCTCAATAGCTTCAGACTTCTTTTCCACTTTGGCTAGGATCTTTTCTTGCTCGACTTTATTGCCCTTATTCTTTTCTCTGAAGTCCTTTAGCTCGACCTCGTCGCTAGCAAGTAGCATGCATGTCACCTTGTCTTGATCCACACAATGGTCATAGGTGACCCCCATGGTTTGCGCAACTATTTTTAAATCAGTGAGCACCTTGTTGTATTTAGGCACAAGTGCGATGACCTTTAGCTTGTCCTCCTTCTCCAAGCGTGTAGCTACCTCCTCAGCTGACTCCAAGGCCAAAGGCTACCTTTCCATGGTGAGGATTTGAGTCAAGTCCTCTAGGCATTCCAGGGAGGATCCATACTTTTACGCGGGAGGGTTAAGGTCTAGGTGCTTCATGATAATAGCTTGGGAGATGAGCTCCACCTTCTTGGAAACTTCATGTACCCTGGCCTTTTCCTCCTAAAGCTCCCTCTGTAGTTGAGCGCTGATTAATTTCTCAAGGCTGAGGTCCTTTGTTAGCTTGACTACTTCTTCCTTCCTCTTCTCCAACAGAGTCCTCCAAGACTTTGACCTGTCATTTCTATAGAAGAGCCTAGCCTCAATTTCTATGGATAATTTGTTGAGTGCCACCAAGATGGAACCAATATGTAGTCATTTTTACACCCCACCAAGAACAAGGGAACCTCATGCACACTACACTAGCCTATCACTCAACGGGCATTGAGCACTCACCCAAGATGCATGAGAGGGAGCCGAGTCTCTCTTTTATGTGAGCTTAGTGGAAGGCATAATTCATGATTCTAACTTAGTGATTTAATAGACATGAAAGAGCTCAGAATGGATTCTACACCCCTTCAGTCATAACAGAAACAAAACACACAATAGAATTAACTAGAACTAGGAAGTTGTAAATCCACAATTAGACCAACATTCAAGTAAGGTTCATGATTATACAAGATCAAAATCATAGTGGAAACATGCAGATAATACAAGAAGGAGACCTTAATATAAACATAGTGGTAACCTTATCACATGCATTCATATTATTACTCCAAAACATCATAGAGTGGTAGACCATGGTCATACACCGTATCGGATCCATACATGTATGCTCACAAAACATAATTCTCATTCCCCATTCCCTCATTACATCCTTCCTAGAATCATCTACCCATTCTATCCCATAGTTCTCGTAGTAATTCTACGAGCTCCATTACCTCCCTTCTATCTCTATTCTTTTTCCAAGGGTACACATAGAAATAGGCATCGAGCTCTAACAAAATCCTTTACAACCTCGAGATATGGCCCCAAGTGTCGAGGTGTGGGTCACCCCAACTTGCATGCCTATCCATTTCATGATTAGATTTTTGAATCTTCCTATCACAAGGTATATTCCTTCTCGGATACCTTGTTACTAAGGTGGAACCTTATCCAAACGGAACATGTTCTTCATGTGTTCTATCAAAAAGGCCAAAAATGACTAAGTCCGAATTGTTCTTCACATGTATGCACGTCCTTGGTTCTCCAAGAACACCTTTTGAATTTTTCCTTGCATGCCTTCACTTGCATGCTCCCTTGGTGTGCGCACATATGTGCCTTTAAGATTTGGTAGCTACATTACAGGACCAACATTACCCCCACACTTCACCTGTTCTCCACCCTCAGGTACCTTTTCAAAGAATGAAGTACAAAAATAATGCAAGGCCTTTCCTTGGAAAAGAATGGGGGAAATAAAGAATGTGGGAGAGAAAGAATAGAAGGAAAAGCGCTTAAAGAAGAAGGGGAAAATTTTGCCACAAGTCGGCCTCCAGTGTACTCCAAGACCGACTTCATCCTGCACTTTAGTGCGAGATATCACCAACCAAGGTGCTCACCTTGTCGAAGGTTAACCATTCCCCCTTCGTGTTAATGTTCTCCACCATAGTCTCCAGCTCCTTGGCATGATCCTCCAGGCATCCATCTTCCTTGTGATGACCTTATAGAGCCCTTTTAGCCGAGTTTTTATTGAGACTTGTTGGTTCTCAATAAGCTTAGAGACTTCTTTTCCACTTTGGCTAGGATCTTTTCTCGCTCAGATCTATTTCCCTTATTCTTTTCTCTAAATTCCTTTAGCTCGGCCTTCTCTTCGGCAAACAACAAGTGTGTCACCTTGTCTTGATACGTGTAATGGTCGTAAAGGCAACCCCCATGGTTTGCGTAGCTATATTTACGTCGGTGAGCACCTTTTTATATTCAAGCATGAGCACATAGACCTTTAGCTTTTCCTCCTTCTCCAAGTGCACAACTACCTCCTCAGCTAACTCCAAGGCCAAAAGCTACCTTTCCATCGTGAGGATCGAGTCAAGTCCTCTAGGCATTCTAGGGAGGATCCATACTTTTGCGTGGGAGGGTTAAGGTCTGGGTGCTTCATGATAATAGCCTGGGAGATGAGCTCCACCTTCTTGGAAACTTCACGTACCCTAGCCTTTTCCTCCCTGAAGATCCCTCGTAGTTGAGCACTCGATTAATTTCTCAAGGCTGAGGTCCTTCATTAGCTTGACTACTTCTTCCTTCCTCTTCTCCAACAGGTCCTCCAAGACTTTGACCCTGTCATTTCTGCAGAAGAGCCTAGACTCAATTTCTACGGAGACTTTGTTGAGCGCCACCAAGATAGAACTAAGATGTAGTCATTTTTGCACCCCATCAAGAACAAGGGAACCTCATGTGTGTTAGCCTATTACCCAACGGGTGCTAAGCACTCACCGAGGCACACGAGAGAGAGTCAAGTCTCTCTTTTATTCGAGTTTAGTGGAAGGCATAATTCATGATACGAACTTAGTGATTTAACAGACATGAAAATCTATAGAGCTCAGAACGGATTCTACACCCCTTCAGTCATAACAGAAACAAAGCACACAACAAAATTAACTAGAACTAGGAGGTTGTAAATCAACAATTAGACTAACATTCAAGTAAGGTTCATGATTATACAAGATCAAAAGCATAGTGGAAACATGTAGATAATACAAGAAGGAGATCTTAATATAAACATAGTGGTAAACTTATCACATGCATTCATAGTATTACTACAAAACATCATAGAGTTAGAGACCATGGTCATACACCATATCTGGATCCATACATGTATGCTCACAAAACATAATTTTCATTCCCCATTCCCTCATTACATCCTTCCTAGAATCATCTACCCATTCTATCCCATAGTTCTTGTAGTAATTCTAAAGAGCTCCACTACCTCCTTTTTGTCTCTATTCTTTTCCAAGGGCACGCATATAAATAGGCATCGACCTCTAACAAACTCCTCTACAACCTCAGATCTGGCCCTAAGTGTTAAGGTGTGGGTCACCCTGGGCGCATGCCTCTCCATGTCATGATTAGATTTTGGATCTTCCTATCATAAGGTATATTCCTTCCAGGACACCTGCCGTCAAGTGAAACCTTATCCAAATGGAACACATTCTTCATGTGTTCTGTCTAAAAGGATGAAAATAGCTAAGTCCTGAATTTTTCTTTGCATGCACGCATGTCCTTGGTTCTCCAAGAACCCCTTTTGAATTCTTCCTTGTGCACCTTCACTTGTGCACTCCCTCTCGGCCATATGCGCGTACACGCCTTTAAGATTTGGTATCTACATTAGGGGCCCAACATGGATGTTATCCATGCAGCAAGGGACGCACAATGTAGTGGATAGTGTAGATGCTCACACACGCTCCTACCATGAGCCTTTAAAGATGAAGAAATTTAAATGATTCGAGAAGAAGAGCCTAAAGAAGCTATTGTTGAGGATTACTAGATAGAGAAGAAAGTATTAGAGATCATTGATCTGCTACACAAATATTAGGATTTATTTCCATGTGGGTATCATGAGCTCAAAGGCATTCACCATTCGTTGGGGAGATGAAAATAAAACTAAAGGATGGTGCATTCTGGTTAGCAAAATTCCCTACCAGATGAATCCCAACTTCGGCGTGAAGGTCAAGGAGGAGATAGACAAAATGATAGCATCTGGGATCATTGAGGCAGTGGAAGAATCAGAGTGGATAAGTCTGATGGTAATCAACATCAATAAGGATGGGTGGATTAGGATTTGTGTGGATTATAGGGAATTGAACGTAGTTTGTGTCATTGATCCATTTCCAACCCCCTTCACTAAAGAAGTTTTGGAAGGAGTCAATAGGCGTGAAATCTATTTTGAGTACCACCAAGTCTGAATTGCAAAGGAAGACCAGGAGAAGACAACTTTTGCCACTGAGTGGGGAATTTTTGCATATAAGGTGATGCCCTTTGGGTTG
Source organism: Taxus wallichiana var. yunnanensis (assembly GCA_018340775.1). NCBI lineage: Eukaryota > Viridiplantae > Streptophyta > Pinopsida > Cupressales > Taxaceae > Taxus > Taxus wallichiana. Next base: position 294,502,065 of record CM031233.1, on the reverse strand, counting down.
AATAATGTGTCTATTGTCTTTTCGCACATAGTGGTGCAAGCATTCAAAGACTTCATCCATAAGTTTCTTTAGGTCTATTTGGATGATTGGACAATATATGGTCTAGTTAAAGACCATTATGACAATTTAAGGTTAATGTTTGAGAGGTGTAGGTAGTTGAGGATATCTATTAACATTAAGAAATGTGTGTTTACTACACCCTTTAGGACTTTATTGGGGCATATCATATGTAAGGAGAGCTTGTTGGTAGATCCCACTAAGGTTGCGATTATTTTGGGGTTAAGGAGCCTACTAACCAGAGCGCGGTGAGTGGATTCCTTGAGCATGCGGGCTATTATAGAAAATTCATTAAGGGATATGCCAAGATCGCTGCGCCATTAGAAGAGATGCTTAGACATAAAAGTTCCTTCCATTGGGGAGAGGCGCAGAGAGGGCATTTGATACATTAAAAGATAGGCTTATTATTGTGCCTACTTTACATTTTACCTCTTGGGACAAGCCATTTCATATTCATGTAGATGCCTCGGGGACCACCATTGGATCAATGCTTGCATAGCTAGGTGAAATGATTGTTGATCATCCTCTCTATTTTGCTAGTAGGAAGCTGAAACCAGCAGAGCAGAATTATACCACAAATGAGCATGAGGCATTTGTCAATGATCTACGTGCTCTTCAAGTTTAGATAGTATCTGTTGGCAACACCCTTTGTGTTCTACACCAACCACATGACATTGAAGTATTTAGTGAACAAGCCTATTCTACAAGGGTGCATATGTCGATGGGTATTGTTGTTTCAAGAGTTTGAATTCACCGTTGTAGTGAAGCCTAGAAAAAGAAAATGTGGGCCTGATCATCTATCAAGAATTGATTCAGGGGAGGATGCACAGAGTATTGAGGAAGTAATGCCAAATGCACAATTGTTTAGGTTATGGCACGTGCCCTCAAATTTGGAAGATATTGTAATATTTTTAAAGGAAGGTGTGGCACCAAATGGAATGAAGACATTGGAAAAGAAGCAGTTGGCCATACGTGTCGCGCCCTACATGTTAATCAGTGGAGACTTATACAAATTGGGACATGATGAAGTTTTACGTAGATGTGTCTTAGAGCATGAGCACCTGGCCATCATGGAGGAAGCACATGGAGGAAGTGCGGGTGGGAATTATGAAGTTGAATCCGCCATGCGCAAGATATTAATGGTAGGTTTGTGGTGGGATACATTGTACAAATATTGTAAAGCTTGTGACCATTGTCGGTGCATTGGTAAACCGGGGAGGAGATATGAGATGCCTTTACACCCTATTCCTAGTGCAAATCCTTTTGAAAAGTTGGCGATAGACTTTTTAGAACCTATTAAAGCTGAAACACGTAGGACTGGGTCACATTATGTCATCACTTGCATAGATTATCTCACAAGGTGGGTAGAGGCAGCCCTAACTAAAGATTACATGGCAGCAACAACAACAAGGTTCTTATGGGAAAACATTATCATGAGGTATGGATGCCCTTTGAGTCTGACCAGTGATAGGGGTACGCATTTCTTGAATGAAACCATGAGAATCCTATTATCTGAATTCATGGTGGCTCATCACAAGACTATGCCCTATCACCCACAAGAAAATGGCACCACGGAAGCATTCAATAAGATACTGAGTCATACCTTGACAAAAATTTGTGATGTCAGAAGACTTGATTGGTATGAAAAAGTATCGTAGTATTATGGGCTTATAGGAAAATGTATAAAAGACTAAATAAAGCCACACCTTTTTAATTGGTGTTTGGCATGAAGCTATTTTTTCGGTTGAATTTATGTTTCCTTCTCTGCAAATAGCACACGTAGGAGGGTTAGCCAATGAACAAGCATTGGAAGAATGAATTGATGAGTTAATGAAACTAGATGAGAGACAATCACTCACCCGATGGATCCAAATAGTGGAAAAGGAAAAGAAAAAGGCTTGGCATGATCGCCATATTAGAAACAAGAAGTTTGAGATTGGGCGAGATGGTTGTATTATTTGATTCTAAGTTTCTACGCCATCTTGGGAAGTTGAAAGTTCATTGGTTGGAGTCTCTACACAATGTCATACATCCTTGATTCGGGTGCATGCCGATTCTGAAACAGTGGATGGGACAAAGTTTCCTAGACACTTCAATGGGAGTAGGCTGAAGCCCTACTATAAATAAGTCTTCCTGGTGTGTGTAAATAAGGCGTTTTTTCAGTTATTTTAGGAGTTTCCTTTATGCATTTTTTTCCCTTTCGCATTGTTTTTTTGTTTTGTGCCCTAGGTGCGGTAACCGATTACTATTTTTTGAGAATTTATGAGTCCATGAGAGGACCACACATCACTTTAAGTGTGGGGTGGAGAAAAGTGAAGAAGCACATGATTAAAGTACCAATGAAGTTCTATTAAAAATCCTTTTTGAGTAGCTGGGTTTAAAGATGTATATAAAGAGGAAGTTGGAAAAATGGTTGGTGCTAGGATAAAGCTACTTGTATATCCCACATAGGAGAAAACACATTTAAAGTAACACAAGGTAGATGAGAGAAAGGATAAGGACAGAAGAAGCTCCTTCAACACGAGGTTATGTGCGCACAAGATTCTCTTGTTAGGTTGGATTGGTTATGTGCCAAAAGGTTGGAAGAGTTTTCATGCGGGTTGGGTGCATAAGTGAAGGCATTGAAGATGAACTTTGTTTGAAAAATCTTCATTAAATGAACAAAGTATGGTGGTAGGTGAAGTAGCATTTAATGTTCATAAAAGAGAAAAAATATAAGTAAAGGGTTAGGGCACTCTCATTTTTACTTTACAAAATAGAAGAGTTTGAGATATAAGTGAGTTCCATAAACTAGGGCTTTCAGATTCGATTGAGTGAAGGAAGATCTGTGAGATTAAAGTAGCCAGTTTGAGTTTGTGAATGAGAAGGAAGGGGTTACATAGGTGTGGAAAGATTTGAAGAGGCACTATCTTATGAAGTCATTATATCTGGTTAGGGTTCAAAAAAATAGGGAACGGGTTCGGAAGATTTATATCGCAGATTTGAGGTCGGAGGATTGGAAGAAGTAAAATAGAGTAACAAGGAGAGAGTGGGAGAGATAAAAATACCTCGACCATAGCACCAAAGAAAAGAAATGGCAAAGCCAAGGCTAAACAACCATAACCCGTGGTAGACACAAATGAAGATTGGTATGCAGAGATGCAATACCTAGATGGGGCGATGATCGGGAAGGAATGGGAATCCCACTTAAGAAGTGTACTTGTTAGTGACTATAATCACCACACGAACATAATAGAAAAGGAAATGGCATTGGAATTAGTATGCCCCACCAACAAATGAACACCTAAGGGTTTGCCTATATACGATGATGACGTTAAGGTTAAAATGGAGAAGGTAGGGCTGTTGCAACTCTATGAGTTGACTTATTTTGGAAAGCCAAAGCACCTATACCAATGGTTGATGTCACGGGTGCATGAAGATTACTTCCACTTTTCAAGGTGCAAGATGCGCATGACTCCTCAGCTGATTTCATAATTTACAGGCCTCATATGTGAGGGAGATAGCTTAGAAGATGACCTTGGTGACAAGGAGGCCATTCAAGAGACCATCACCAAGTATTGCCTGTAAGAAGGGGTCACGGTACTATGACATTTCAGACATCAAGGACCCCATAATGAAAATGGCCACGCATTTGGTGACTAAGCTGAATGGCTAGGAGAGGTGGATGCAGGTCAACAAACCTTGGCTACATGTCTGTAGGAAGATTGTAGAGGGAACCATATACAACCTATCCGCATACATCGCATAGGAAATTGTTAGTTGCATGAAGGAAGGGGACATGATCCTCTTCGGCAACGTCTTGCTCACCATTATATTCGTGGAGATTGGGGTGCTTGATGCACTGGAAAATTTTTTGTGGGAGTACCCCACTAAGGATCCTTTACCCATAAAGAGGTTTGAAAAATATGCCTGTGATACAATGAAAACACCCCACAAAGCGAGGCTAGAGAAATGGTACATGTGCCGAGAAACATGTTTGGGTTAGAGTGGAGAATTCTTGAACAACTCCTAGTGGCCACCGAGGGGGAAGCTAAATTAACATTTTATCAACACTATTGCATGGGTAGATTCAAGCTGATAGAATAATCATGGAGCCCTTGGTGTAAGCTTCCCTTTGCATTCACTACTCAGTACTTGCAAGTGAGGGTGAACAGATTTAAAGAGTCAGAGAAGCTAAGGATGGAGTTGGGTAGTCTAGACCGGGAACATAGGGAGATGAGGAAGAAGATGAATTACCCTAGTGGCAAGTGCATGTACATGGAAAAGTACGTATTACACGAGATTCAAATGACAAGGCTGATGATGCTACCCATCGCTAGAGGATCCATGACATGCATGTACTTGTGCATAAGGCCGAAGTTTGAGAAGGGTGCATATCTAGAGAATGAAGTCTCCATACCTGAAGACCCCTTGGGGAAGAAGAAGCCAACATCCAAGAAAAGAGGGAGAGGAGAAGAAGAAGCACCAATTGTGCTAGACTACTTAGATAGTGAGCATGTCATCCATGAGCGCTAAACCAAGCACTTACATACAAAGAAAGAAGTCTCCGGTGAAGGAAAAGATGCTAGAGGTAGAGGTGCCTAGGTAACCCATCTCCAAGGAAGAATCACCTAAGGAAGAAGATAAGGCCGAATCCCTTGATCAGGAACCACCTCTCAGGAAAAAGTAGAGGGTGGATAAGGAAGCTGACTCGGAGGTGACCGACAACTTGGAAAAATACTTGGGAGAAAGAGAAGATGAGGGTGAGGGAGATGACGACAAGGAAGAAGAGGCAGGGAAAGACTAGGAGCCACATGTCTTTAGCATCTATGACTTAGAAGAGGAGAGTGGAGATGAGAAGCAGGAGTTCATATTCACGTGGTGCAAGGGCAAAAAGGATGAGGAAGATGCTAAAGACATGGAGGATGAGGAGGTTGCCAGGGAAAAGAGGGAGCCATAAGTTTTACAAAGGAGCAGATCACTGAGGTGGTAGAGAGAGAAGCATAGAGAATGCTCGAGGTCCTAGTAGACCAAGAGTTGGAGCGTAGCATAGACATAGTGTTGAAGGAAGGGAAGGAGGAGAACATTGAAAAAGAGCATGACATCTGGGAGGCCCCACTCTAACAAAGTAAGCTTCCCCAAAGGCACGTGCTCGGGAAGGAGAACTCTTGATGTAGAATAGAGGCAAGTAATGGGCTATGTGGATGACACAAAGAAGGTGTTACGCACGTGATTCCAGAGCACCATACCCATGGAGAGGCTCCTAGCCATGGGGTCTTTTGAGAAGGATGATGCATACCCCAGAACCAAGAAGATGCTCTCTTGGGCATTCGAGTCCCACGTTGATGAGCCAGACTTTGAAGTCTACCAAGGAGTGCTCATCACATTGCTAGAATCTAAGGGGGTCAATCCCTTAGTGAATGCTTAGGATCTCTTGGATGAGAAAGTTTGTAATGCACTGAACAAGGTCATGGTTGAGACTAACGCTAGATTATTTGTGTACAACAACGAGGATCGAGTGTTATAGGAGAAGTTAGGAGAGAAGGAAGAAGAACTAGCAGAGAAGGCAAAGAGCTTGAAATAGGAAGAACTGATCAAAGACACGGCTCGGGCATGAGTTGAAGGAAGAGAAGGTAAAGGTGTAGGAATTTTACAAGAAAATAGAGTCTATCAAAGGTGCCATCCTCTGAAGCACCTGGACTTAGCGCCACCCCACAAAAGTACTCATCCCTCCTAGAGTGTATATACGATCTAACACACATTCTCACTATGGAGAGATGACCCTTGGCCCTAGAATCTATAGAAGAAGTGGCCGTACACTTGAAAGAGGAGGATAGGTTGAAGGTGGTAAAACTCATTTCCGAGTACAACCAAGTACTCACAGAGGTTAAGATTGTCATCAAATCTATGGAGGATGCATATGATACATGTGTGATAGAGATAAGGTGGTAATATCCTTGGCTGCCACAACTTGAATCAGAACTAAAAGAATTCAAAAAAAGAACAAGGGAACTGGGCGGAGAGGGACAAGCTTACGGACAAAGTAGAGAACAAATCGAGAGGCAATTGAGGCTTTAAGGAGCTCAATTAAGGCCCGGCTAAAGGAACTATACTTTGCCATATTACTAGAAGGATGGATAAACTCAAGGACCTAGGAAAAGAGATGTAGTAGAATGTGGACATTTTGGGCACCCAGGGAGTTGGCTTGAGTTTTGATAAAGTGAGCACCACGGTGGGTGACCTCTAATGAAGGCACAGGGCAAGGTCGAAGTATGGAATAAGCTAGAGGAAAAACCTTAAAAAGAATTTCCTAGCTTGTTTAATTGATGTCGCCCCCCACATTCTTCATTCTTTCCCTAATTCTTTCATTCCTTAATATTTTTGTAAAGTGTAACACTATTTATTGGTTCCCTAGACAGTAAAGCATCTTGGTCATGTAAAATTTTTTCGAGGACGAAGAACAAGCATAGTGTGGGGTGATGTTGGACCCCTGGAATATTGGCCAAGTATGAAGGCACATAGGTGCGTAGGGTCCCAGTTATGAAAAGGTGCGCAAGGAAAAAGTGCACAAGAGAAAGGTTTAAGGAAGCACATAGCACACACGACATGTGAAAGGAGGATCGAGACTTAGTCAATTTGAGCACCCAGGGTAGAACATGTGAAAAGTGTGATTGGTTGCATGTGGATAAGATGTCATCCTAGCGATAGGCTGGCCCAAGAAAGAGCATGCCTTGGATGGAATCTTCTAGAAGAACATCATGAGATAAAGTGGAAAGCTCAGGCCTAGAGAAGCATGCTTGCATGGACCACATTCAACACTTGGCACCAGATCTAAGGACACTGGAAGGTGAGTTGGTAGTGTAGGAGAATTATAAATACAAGTGCCTATGGAGTAAAAGAAATATATAGAAGTACAAGGTATAGCAGGTTAGAGAGTGAGCGGAGCTCTGCATAATTACTATGAGTGGATATTTGTGTTCAGGAAGGAATGTACTAAGCATGGAGTTGTAATTTTTATTTTTCTGTTAGCTTAGTTATATACATCTCGTGATATGCATGATTTGCAGTCTACACTCTGTGACACTCTGTAATGAATCAATGAATATAATGAGGTTATTGGTTATAAATAGACATGGATATCAATGGTATTAATGCATATTTCTCTCATATGAGTTCTCTTTCCCTCCACGCTATGTATGAATGCTTGTATAATTATTTATGTCATAATGCATGTTCGGATTGTGTTAAAGTACTCGATCTAAGGTGACTACAAGGATCTAGAGGCTGTTATGAGCCCTATGGTCCTTGTATGTTTCAACCTCCCTCATAAAAACTCTTACACTAATCATAAATGATGCTTCCCACTAAACTCACATAATAGGTAGAATCGGTGCACTGCACGTGCCTCGGGTGAGTGCTCAACTTCTACTGGGTGATAGGTTGGTACACATGGGGTTCCTTCCTTTTGTGATGGGAGTAAAAATGACTACATCTAGCCTAGGTCACAAATGGATTCTTACAGCCATAGACTACTTCACTAAGTGGATAGAAGCAATTACACTTAAGGAATCAAATGAAGCCAACATTCTATATTTATATGAAGGTATTACAATAAGGTTTGGTGTTCCTTTCACTATAATATCGAGATAATTCCTTAGCTTTTCTTGGAGAAAAGATATCTAATTGGGATGTTAGGAATGAAATATACTTGAGAACCTCTTCTAACTACTACCCCTAGGGTAACAGGAAAGCATAGTCCATGAATAAGAACTTGCTGAGAATCATAAGAAGAACCCTAGATGAGAATCAGAGGACTTGGCATACCAAATTGAAATCAACCTTGTGGGTGATAGAATCACTCCCAAGAAGTCAACTAGTTATTCCCCTTTCAAGTTGGTTTATGGAAGAGAAGCAAGGCTATCAATATCCCTTGAATTACCAACCTTGGAGCTTATCAAGCAACTAGAGTTGTTTGATTTTCTAGCTATGGAAGTTAGGTATGCAGAGCTCATGGAGCTGGAAGAGCTAAGAAACTAGGCCATGAAAATAATGGAGAAAGACCAAGCTCAAATCAAGATGAGTTTTGACAGAAAGGCCAAAGACAAAAACTTCCAAGAGGGAGACTTAGTCCTTAAATGGGATGTAGAAAGAGAAAAACTAGGAAGGCACTCTAAATTTTATGCAATATGGAGTGGCCCTTATATGATTTCAAGTTGTAAAGAAAACAATGCTTTCCAACTATTAAGGTTAGACAAATTAGAAGCTGTAGATTCCAATCAATGAAATCTATCTCAAGAATTATTATTGTGTGAATAATCCTTTTTGTATAGATTAGATTAGGATTTGGAATTCCTCCAAGTGTTTGTGGCACATTGCATTTTTTTATTTTAGTTTTATTTTGTAACAAGTTTTTTAGACAATCTGCATATCCCACTTGGGGTGGGTATGGTTTTCAATATTTTGTATAGTGTGTTTTGTGGAATTTTATTTCTCTTACACAATCCATTCTTTAGAGGGGGCATGTTTTCATGGGAAAAATTAGGTTCCAATAACAGTCCTAGCCTCTTTGAATCATCTTGTGTTCCCATGACTTCTGCAGTGTTTATGCTTGTCAAGGAATCATCAATTGGTTTTATTTCATACTTGACAAGAAATCAAATTAAGGATAGTTTCAAGGGGGATTCAACCTTTGTCCTATAAATTAGATTTGTAGGAAAAATTTCCAGGTTCAAGCATCAATGTTTTAATGGCTCAAGGGTAGAATTCAGATTTTAGGATCACTTTGCAGGTGTACCAATATTAAATCCATGCCCAATGGATGCTTCAAGTAACTGGTCTCACATCTAGCAGGCAGATGTCCCCGAGAGGTCGCTAAATGTTAACTATTTTTACCCCTAGTAAAATAAAAAAATAGGGAGGATGGGTTTTAAGAATCGGAAAACAATTAAATGAGAAATATGGAATGATACAGTTGAGATTTAAAGTTTGGGAAGCATTACAAGTGATTCAGGGAAGTTTCAGAGGTCTTGGGGCCATCCATAAGAAGTAATATTTTGGGCATTAAGGACTTTACCGCGTGAAAGAGGACCTGAGATTCAACAAAAGATTTAGATATCCATGTTAGGAATTATAATTCTAACAAAGTGAATATGTAATTCATTTTCCATTCCCTATATGGTGGAAAAGGCAAGACATCTTGAAGCATCATATACTCCCTAAGGCAGTTCATTCTTCTAGCACACAACCGGAAATACAAAGAAGAAAGGAGCCATTTTGAGCTGATAAATTCAAAATTAGATCTTTATACTACCACCATTGGATTCAATTAGTTATTTCCATACTAAATAATATAACATTTCACCCCAAAACTCATCCAGGAGATGAAGATATTGCCTTCATAAGTTGGCCTCTTGGGGTTGGTCGGCTAGGTTGGATGGCTGGGAGTTGGTCGGCTAGGTTGGATGCCTAGGTTGGTCAAGTCACATTTTTGATGCACATGGAAATTTTTTAATTCCTGTTGCACTGTCACATTTTCACAACAAGTACGTTGGTCGAGTCACCAAGGTTGGATGGTATAGATAGGTTGGTCGGGTCACCAAGGTTAGATGGTATAGACAGGTTGGTCAGGTCACCAAGGTTGGATGGTATAGATAAGTTGGTCAGGTTACGAAGGTTATATGATATGGAAAATTTGGTTGGGTAACCAAGGTTGGACCAGTGCGACAAGGTTGGATAGGTCACAAGGTTGAATGGGTCACCAATGTTGGTCGGGTCACATTTTTCAAGGTGTACAAACATGTTGGTCAGCTCAGTAGATGGGCAACCATTAGGATGGTCGGAGTAGCTCATTGTACATAAAAAAATAGATGATCATCAGATCCCCCTTAGGTTGGATTAGCCATGATGTAGATATGGTAGTTGGGGTTGGGTGATGACAGCAGTAATGTACGACCCATATTATTGGATGGTGTGTAACCCCCATGGTTGGACATCAAAGTCGGGAAACATGAGGTTGGGTGAGTCACTAGCTTGGTCGGCTCATCGGTTCATCAGCTATGAGGATGGATGAGTTACAAGAAAGATGAGGGTAGGTGAATGAATGACATCCCAATAACAAAAATTAATGAGGCATGGAGCCCATGACCACCCATGCAAGAAAAGTACCAAAATGAATGGTTACACATACCTCTTTAATGCATCCTACCGAGTTGGTGACTCAATTTTCCTATATATTGTAAAATTCACCTCATTTTGAAGGAGATTTTCCAGGACTACAAAGGAAATCTGTAAAAATTGTTCTAGAGCTATTGTGAGCTAAAGGCCCTTGAATTTGGATCTATTGTAAAATATTTTTTCTTGTGCTTATTGTATGATGGATTCTACATGCTTCTAAGCAATAAAATTCATGTCTTGTGGGAATTTTCACCCTATCTTGTATGAATTGCACCTTTTTCCTTCTATTATATCTATAAGTATATTGTGCATGTATCTATCTCTTTGCAAGGTCCATAGTTTGTTGTGCTTTATGAATATAGGGAATTGAATATTGTCTTGGACTGTGGCATTTCTACAAGCCCTCTCTTCCTCAGTTTCCTCCCCATATTTCACTCACTTGGATTGTCTCACCTTTTCTTGGTGCATCACCTTCACTTAGATTAGTTTTATTTCATGCATATTTTTATCCATGTCTCCTTAGAAAGTATTAGAGTAGGGTTATTTTATGTTTCCATTCTATACACTTTAGAGAAGTTGGCACTAGGTTAGAGGAAGAAGTCAGCTTTCTCTGGAGGATTATCCTACTTGTAAGATACCACACTGCAGGATAATCCCATGTTATACACGTTGCACTAGTTTCCTTGTACAAAAAATCACAATCAATTAGGGGTGATGTAGCTTTGACATAGCAATAACCACTTCAACATTACCTAGATAAATATCACACTCATCATATATTACTAGTTCATCCCATTCGAGACCTAGAAAAGGAAGGTGGTGGAAACCAAGAGAACTAAAGTTTCACCTACCATGGAACCTTGGAAGAAATATAATGTCAGGGAGGAATAAGTTTAAAAATCATAACAATGAGAGATGGACTCCTATCTATCCCTCATGTATCAAGTGGAGCCAAGTATCTCATATGAGGTAGTTGAGTAAACTCATAATGAATAGACATTGATCCTATAATAGGCATTAGAGATCCCTAAAATCTTGTCCACACTATTAGATTCATTCCAATGCGTATGTGATTTTATTGGTGGAGAATCGAGAATGGTGCAACAAGGTGATTCATCAAACCTAGAGGCCATTTCAAAGTACATGAAATCAAATAAGTCAAAAAAAGTAGAAAAAACTTCAAAATTCTACACTAATGCTACGGAGCTCGGTTTTGGAAGTTGCAAGACCCAAGGTGGAATTTTTTTTAGAGGAAATGAACCCAAATGACTATGAGATGACCAAATTCTCACTTGGTTAGTCTATGCATGAAGGTGACACTCATAGTTTCAATGAGTCTTTGACTTGGACAATAGAGCAGAATGAAGAATAAAATCAAACCTTCGACTAATTTAACTAACATGTGAGGGCCTTGTCTTCATATGTGTAGTCATTCCTGGAGCCAAGATCATCATCCTTGCCTCTAGTTAAGGTATTCTATCCTATTATTAGCTTTGACCCACAGGCACTCAAATAATCCCAAGAATTCATAATGAAGGGAGGTAAAATGAAAAGTGGGTGGGGAAAATCATTGAAAAGGGGAATTTTCTTTTTCCTGAGGTCCTCTCCATGTTCTACTTCATTTTAGGTACCATCTCAATAATCAAAGGCACCAGGGTGGAAATGGAGAAAGAAAAGATGATATGGTATAATTTTCTCCCATTAGCCTTTGAAATGGGGAGTATTTTTCTCCTCAATCTTGATAAATAAAAATGTGTTCATGAATCGACCAAGAACTTGCCCCCTATTTGGTTCCACTAAATGGCCACAAGGTGCGAGGCACTAAAATATGATTTCACAAAGCTTGAACGGTGTGAGGACAATTATTAGAGAATTCTTGAAGATATAATAAAATGTGTATAAGATTTTGGATCTGATATTGTTAGTGAAAACACATATTTTGAAGATTTTATGAATCCTTTTCAAGAAATGGTTCGAAGGAGGAAAGTTACCCCTTATCCTTCAACAAAGACACCCTAGAGTCACTCCCAGCAATCTATGGCTCTATTTACAACATTTCTTAGGATCAAACAAGTTGGTTTACTTAGTGTAAGAGGGTAAACCACATCCCATAGGATTGAATCAACACATTTGTGCATGTGAGCATTCCTCAATTAGAAAAGATCACACCGGTAGTTGTCTATTTTTCTAGAGAAGGGAAAGGGCTTGAGTTCAACCGATTGAATTTCAACAAAATGCATTGGAGGATGAATCTTCATCATTGGAAGATTATTCATCAAATAACTAATCTACTTCATCCTTATCCATTATATTTATCCTTCATAAATTCTCAACTTCCTTCTACTCCCTTTATTTTAATTCTTCATCATGTGTAATAATGACCTTTTTTTCTTATTCATTAAATTGACTATGTAATATATGTGTAATGTAAAATTCTCTTTTAAATTATAAAAAGGGGACTTATTTTATATTTCCTAAGAACATTTTAAATGTCACTAGTAATGGGAATATGAAAATTCATGTGGGGGTAGATGAAGAGATGAATTTTAAAGCTATAAAAGGATATGACCTCCTCATTGTAAATGGATTTTTAATTCTTATTTACTAGATCCCATAATATTTATAGGAACAAGTTCCCTCATTTCCTCTATTATCTTATTGTTCAGATATGTTTTTACCTTTCTACTCAAATTAATGCAGTGAAACAATAAAAACAAAACCGACCTCAGAAGATGTGGGGTTTAACGATACCCATAGAGATGGATGTTGATGCTTTCACTGGATGAAAGATCCTTATTTCATTGATGGAGTAACCTTTAGATCATAGAAAATAAGAATTAGATTGGATTAGATAAATATATGGTGGATTTCCCGAGAAAAGGCCAATCCCAAGAAGTCAATGAAATTCCTTGTAAGGATGTCAATCTGCATTCAAGAAATGGATCGATAATGATATGATAAAATGATAAAACAGAAAATATAACCAACAATTAAAAGGAAAAGGGAATTATTCGGTCCACAAATATATGATGGTGATGATTGATCTAATGGGAGTATAGGAATCACAAAATGGATTAAAGGAGAAAGGACATGAATAGTTCTATACCCACAACGGTGAGTGGGATGATAGATTTGATTGAGGTAACTAGTAAAATGCTAAATATGGATCAAAGGAGCTTGGTATGTCGGGAAAATAATTGAAGGTAATTTTGGTAATAGATTATGTGATTTGGATTGCTAAAAATCAAGCTTAGGTGTCAAAATACCTTTTTGACAGGAATCATCGGAGATTGGGAAAATCATCGGTGATTATTTAACGAATCATCAATGGTTAGGGGAATCATCAGTGATTCAAGGAATCACCAATGATTCTAGAAATTGTCATGATTGTTGTGACAATGTACAAATTGATAATAGATGAATATGGGAGTCAAAAGAAATGATAAAAAGATGTTGATTTAAGCTTGGATATGATGCATAATAGTGTAATGAAGAAAGAGAAACAAATTACCTTGTATAAATTAATGAATGGAAGTCGAATATGATATTACCCGAGAGAGGAAGATTATAGCTGTAAGAATATTGTTGTTTGGTTCTTGGACTTGTGAATGTCATTCGTAGGTTGAAGAAGAGATCATTTGTGCTTTGAATGTTGTTGAGATGATAAATAACTTTATACAAAGTGACATGATATAAAGAAAAATGTAATGTGAAGTCAAAGGTCACGTCCACTTGGAAGCTAACCTCAAATTGAGGCCTAGAGCTCATTTATATAGAGTTGCCAAAAATAGGAGAATAACTAGTGATTACAGAATCCCCGCCACTGGAAAAAGGTTGCAACCACCTCCCAAATCGAGATTTTGTTTGTTTTATTGAAGGATATATGTTGGAAAATGGTTATACGGGTTAAGAATTTTGTTAAATGGTTGAGAGGGTATTGATTTTTTTTTCTTTTATTTGATTTTGGTTAGAATGTGCTTTTATTTTGTTTTGTTTTATTTGATTTAGGTTTGTAAGTGGTTTTGGGTGGTTTTAAGAGGAATAAAATATGATTTTATAGTTTTGGAATGATATTTATGGGGAGTAAATAAAAATGGGGGAATTAAGACTTACGATAAGGATTTAATGGATAAAATGGTAATGATATGATAGTGATGTGATAATGAATGGGTACCAGAGGATGCAAACATGGGGAATTAACGGTGCTAATTTTAGGTGTCTACATTTCACCCATTTTTGGTAAGTGGTTTTAGACAAGCCACAAGACAAAAATGAGATGAAAGATGAAGATTTATATGATTAGGTGTTCCCCCTCAAACTAGGGATTGCTGAAATAAAAAGGAATCAATCACGAGTTTGAAAGAGGTAGATGGATGAAAGATTCAAGTGAGAGATGATGCCTCAAGATGAGGTATAGAAACAAGATCAGTGTCATCATAAAATTAAGTGATAGGTGAACCAAAGGGTTCGTGTCCTATAGATGTATGAATTAATGATGGAAAGGGAAAAAGGATGTTTTGATGAGGTCAAAGGACCAATGATTGATGTTGCCACAAAGGTGGGATTACGAGGCCAAGAATTCAAGTTATAAGGGAACCAACGGGTTTGTGTCCTATAGACATATGACTTAATGGCATAAAAGATTATGGTTTGACGAGGTCAAGGGACCAATAATTGGTGTTTCCATAAAGGTGGACTAAAGAGCCCAGAAGTCAAGTGATAGGGAACCAAAGGGTTTGTGTCCTATTGGCGTGTGACTTAATGGAGGAAAGGGGAAAAAATGATGTTTTGACAAGGTCAAAGGACTGATGATTGATGTCACCTCAAAGGTGGGCTTACGAGGACAAGAACTCAAGTGATAGGGGAACCAAAAGGTTCATTTCCTATAAACATATGACTTAATGGCACAAAAGATGATGCTTTGATGTGGTCAACGGACCAAAAATTGATTTTTCCACAAAGGTGGACTTATGAGGCTAGGAAGTCAAGTGATATGGAACCAAAGGGTTCGTTTCCTATAGGCATATGAATTAATGGTGATGGGGATGACCCGACGATTGGATGAGGTCAAAGGGAAAAAAATTTGATGTTTCCACAAGGGTGGTCTTTCAAGCACTAGAAAGTGGTTCGACGGTGATGAGGGGGTAGCCCTTGAGGAGGCGATCGGTTAAAAAGTGCCTATTTTACTGAGTAGATGTGACATTTTAGACAAAATGACTTAATGATGAGATATGGTGAAGATTGTGTGGGTATATATAGATGTTTAATATAATGATAGATATTTGATAGATGTTGATGTTGAAAGGTTAAAAACTATTAAATTTATGTTCTAGGTATGATGTGTTATTTCATATTGATTTTAAAGTGATTTTAATGTTTTTCAAAACCATGGTCAAGAATGAAATGTGGATTGCATAACTTTGTACTAGATTAGATACACATGTGATGAGAAACAACAGAGTGAATGTGCTTGCACTTTCCACCTTTACAAAAATGTTAATAGATGACTAAGAATGGGTAGTCAAAATTTAGATGTTGGATATAGAGATAAAGTGATAATATGTACCTTCCTAGAATATGAGAAGAGGTTTAACATGTGTAGGTTTGGTGGGAAAATAGGGTTATCCTTTTAAATATTTTCATATATACATTCCCTAGCTACACATATTTTACTTTAATGCAAACCGATCGATGCAGAAGCCTATTTACATATGTATCCATCCTCAAAGGAGGTATACAATTTTTAATTTTAACTTTGTTTTTACAAAGAAAACCATCCTTTGAGGGATCGATCTATGATTTTTATGGGTATTCATCCTTTGAGGGATCAATCTATTATTTTTTATACGAAACATCCATAGATATTTTTGAATTTATTTTGAGTTGAGGCTGAAACCCTTATAGACCATTTCAAGGAGGTGAAATATGTGTACATGACCTACACATATGTTCCTCAAGACATAAATTTGATTAGTAGATAAGGTGGATGGATGTAATGATTGTGGGGTTCTGCTAAGAAGGAACTTATCCATGTGAAAGATGTGATGAACAGATCTGTGGTGCTCATCTTTAAGGTGTTGATGATAGTGATAGAAAACCACATGCTTTCAAATCATTATGATGATAAAATGAATGGATGAGGATGGGATAAGATATTTGATGTGACTAATGTCATGATGGTTGATGTGTTAATAGTAGAAAGGTCATAAGTACAAGACATTGAGATGTTGACCCATACTATATGAACGATCTAGTTAGGGAAAACTTTCTACATTTGCTTCTTTCTAAAGTAGTGACATTTTGAATGGATTTATATAATAGGTTTGGTGAAGATTCAATAGGATTATGTGCAAAGTAAGACTTTCAAAGTCTCGGAGAGAGGAGTCTGCCTAAAATCATATTGTGGATAGAGATGACATGTGATGACAATTTTTCGATTAGGATGATGGAAGTTCTGATCTTGATTGATTAGGTATATGGTAAATAAAGGAGGATGTAGAACCTTTGACAAAGGAGCTATTTAAAATTTGGATTATATATGAAAGGACGATTGATGAAGAGGGGTAGATGATGAAGCTTTGGTTTTTCCTTTTCTTTGTGTATGTTGATTTCAGATTCATATAGGTGGGTGAACCATACTAATTTGAGATGAGGACATTCACTCAGAGGTGATGAGAAGACACATAAAAAGGGTTTTCGATAGTTGATTAAGGGTGACCCCCTTAGTCTTGTATATGTCGGTGAGGACATCATCATTGATTTGGGCATATATTTTTATGAAATTTAAAGAACCTAAGGAGAAGGTGTGGACATTAAAAATATTGAGATAATTTTAATGGAAGGTGCTGACAAGATGTCTAACAAAGGTTTGATAATACAAGTTTAGGATGTCCTAATTTTCCCCAGACATTAGGGGTGGAGGTGTAGATGATATCGATGATGGCTTAGGATGGTCTTCTTCTAGGAGAAGATCATCGATGAGGAAAATTTGTTGAATTATGAATTTAAGTGCTTTATAACTCTCGTGTTATGACCTGGGCTTCTATGATAGGCATAAGTTTTATCTTGATCATACCAGGAAGGTTTTCGAGTATGTGGGTTGGGTGTTTTGATTGGTGGTAATGTGATAAGAGAAGCCTACATGATCCTCTCGAGGATGTTGATGTAAGTCCCTTTTAGGGTATTTTGATTGATTGATTTTAATTTTAATTTACAAGAACACTTAGTAGAACACACCTTATTTTTGGATTGGGGTAGATACATAGATGGCGTATTGTGTTGAAACATCGACGGATATTTTGAGGTTGATAAGAGAGAGGATATGACCCAAGAAATGGATAGGATGTGGGATTAATAAAATTAGATGATGGATGAGGTCCCAAAATGGATGAGGAGGGACCGGTTATGGATGAGAAGGGGTATGGATGTGTGATATGATATTGAGATAAAGGATGGGGTCTGAAAATTGATGGTAAGGATGGAACCGTAGGTTTGATATATTTAGATTGTAATAAAGGGTTAGGTCCTAAAAAATGTCAAGGGTGGAACTGTAGATTTCAATGATTTGGATTGTGATATAGAGTGAGGTCCCAAAATAGATGATAAGGGTGGAACCATAGATTTGATAAATTTGGATTGTGACAAAGGGTGAGGTCCCAAAATAGATGGTAAGGTTGAGACCTTAGATGATGTGTATTTTGATTTTGTAATATTGATTTTAGGTGAAGGAGGGACTTTTATGAAAGATGATGATGATGATGTGGTATATGTAATAGGTTTTAATTTTGTAACATTTGATTTAGATAGGGGAGAGGGTCTCACGTTAGACGATGAGAATGAAGTCGTTAATGTGATGATATTTGATTGTATAGTGTTTGATTCAGGACAGGGTTCTAGAATAGATGGTAAGTGAGTATCTGGGGATAGGATTGAGTTTGGTTCAGATGAGGGAGATGTTGTTTCTAGACATGATTGAGATATGTCATATTTATATGAGATGCCCGATTCTTCAATTAGCTCAAAAAGTGGTTAGATGTTTTATGAATTCCTCCTTAGTAATAGTCTCCAAAGTGGAGTCTAAGGGTTGTAAGGAGGTAATGGATGATTGGATAGTGGAGATAGATGAAATTGATGTGTGAGGACTAGCGAAAAGAGTATCCAAGGGTTTTGAGTTTTCCATAGGAAGTATTGGTGATGACCAAGTATCCTCAAGGAAAAATCCTATGTAATAACATTGATGAAGTGACTTGAAGGATGCATAATATATATGTGGAATGATTCTATCGAGGTTGTTAGGTCGGGAAGATAATTAATGGCATCATGCATGGTAGTTTCATCTGGTTTGTAAGAATACCTAGCATAATTACATGAGACATGTGTAGATTGAGGATCAAGATTGGATTATTCAAAGGCTTGGATTTCTAATTTTATTTCCATGGTGAAGGATTATTAAAAAGTATGGAATGTGAGAATCGAAGAGTGGATGATATGTTGTGGGAACACGATCGAGTGAACAACTTGATCAATTCTGATTGAGGTAGTGAGAAGGTCAATTAATTGATAATGCTTTTCCATCTAGTGAAAAAGTTGATAATGGATTCATTTTCATATTGTTTGATGGTAGAAAGGTCAGAAATGGTGATTTTGCAAGTAATGTTTATAAAAAAGTGATTAAGAAATAACATGGCTAGTTGTGTGAAAGAGAATAAAGAGTGTCGAGGGAGGGATTTATACCAATCCAAGGAAAGTATTTCAGTGACATAGGAAAGGTTTTAAGAAGGAAATATTGATCATGGATGATGAGATAACAAAGATGTCTAAAGGATAGTATGTGTTGCTGAGGATCCTCATGGCCATGGAACATGGTGAATTTTGGTAAGTCCCAATGTGGAGGATGAGGGTTATATGGTACTAATTTATGGATTAGTTCATTACAAACTTGATCATAAGTGAGGGTGTGTTTGGGTCCCTTGGTAGTAGATTCCAAATTGTCTAATTTTTTAACAAATCTTGGATGGGATCATTTGTAGGATTAGATGTGAAGGAATTAAAATGTGAGTGTGGATGAGTATGTGATTGATTTGATTGATGAAAATGAGGAGTAGGATGGTTTTTTTGTTGATGGGATTGATGTGGAGGTTGATAAGGGATATATTTAGAGGGTATTGTTTTCATAGTATATTGTGATAATGGGATGTTGGGATATGTGAAAAATGTTGTTGTTGTTGGTATATGAGACGAGTTGATTGGGCTTGAGTAGGGATGTGCGCATGGGTTTAGGATGTTTGAGATAGTGAGAGAGGTATTTAAGCTGAGATAGGTTGATTAGATAAACAATGGGAGATGTTAATATTTTAATGAATTTGTAATGAAGGAAGGGATGTGGAAAGGACTGATTGATGGGATACATTGTACATGGGTTGAGGATTGATAGTTTGGAAGTAACTTGATTGTGAATGGTATTCATAGGGTTGATGGATTGGTTCAAATATAGAGACTCCATAAGGAGAGAAAGATGGTCTACACGTATCCTGGAAAACATTCAAAACTAAATGAGGTTGAGTGGGATGTGATAGGTTGATAAGATTGATAAGGACTAGATCTTGTGTAGGGGATATTTTGAAATTGATTGGGATGAAAAGATGTAGAGGTAGTGGATGAAGTAACCAAAGATGATTGTAAAAATGAAGCATAAGGGGTAAAATAATATACTTGATGTAGAGGGTTGATCCATATTAAATGATAATATAATAAAGATGATATAACAAATCCCGAAGAAATATACAAATGTAATAGAAAAGTCAAGAAGAAGAATTTTAATTATCTTGATTAAAATTTATATGTGGAGGAAGAGGCTCAGAGGGAACCTAATGATATGGTTGTTCTAAGGATGGATTCCTTGATATAGTTGAATATACGTGAGGCCCAAATCTATTCTTTTTCTAGTATGGGGCCTAGTATTAGGGCCTACCCCATCACTTCATGGTCCCACAATGATAAGGGAGTCATGTGATTAGATAATATATTGAAAACCAATTTTGTATACTCGGTCGGAACAACGAGTAATCTTCCATATTGGGTGATGAAACCCCAATAGTTATCACCTGGGTAGGAGTGTTTGATACAAGTTTGATTTTGATGTGATTTAGTTGTGTGTGATGGAGAATAATGTGACTGCAACAAATTAATCCTTTCTAATTAAAGTTATATGATCAAGCAATATGCAATGTTGATTTTAAATCCAAAAGAAAATGTTGACTTTAATGAGAATAGACATCAAACAAAGTGACATGGAAAGAAAAAAGAAAGGAGAATGTATAACATCAAAAACACTTTAATTTTCATTTTTATTATATATATATATATATATATGTTTTAGAAATATAGCAATCCAAGAAGCAAAAATCCACTAGAAGAAAAAAACTCGTAAGAAAAGGTTAGCGAGAGGATAGAAAAAATAGGAAAAATAAGGGTTAGAAGAATGATTGCTAAGTAATCAAAATAACTCACAGAAATCATTGGTGATTGATGAATCACTGGAAAATCACCTAATCATTGGTGATTGACCAAATTACTAGTGATTACAGAGTAGAAAACCCTAGATATGAAAAATATGAAATTTGAATGAATGAAAAAAGGGGACTTAGGGTCCCATTAGGCATGTTAGAATGTTTAGAGATGTTTTTACCTTTCTACTTAATTTAATGCACTGAAAAAAATAAAAAGGACTGAACTTAGAATACGTGGGGTTTACCAATACCCGTAGAGATAGATGTTGATGCTAATGGATGAAATATCCTTTTTCTTTGTTGACGGAGGCAATTGTAGATCAAAGACACTAAGAAGAAGATGGGATTAGATAAATATATGGTAGATTGTCGGCAAAGGCCAGTCCTCAGAAGTCAATGGACTTACTTGCAAGGATGTCAATCCTTTAAGAAATTGATTTGATGATGATACAATAAAATTACAAAAGCAGACGATATAACCAACAATTTAAAGGAAAAGGGATTGATGTGGTCCACGGCTATATGATGGTCTAATGTTGATATCTTATCCAATGGGAGTCTAGGAATCACAAAATGTCTCAAAAGAGCAAGGATGTGAATATTTGTGTACTCACAAAGGTGAGAGGGATGATATATTTGATTTAGGTAACTGATAAAATGCTAAGATGGCTAAAAGGATCTTTGTATGATCGGACATGCACTTGGATGGCCTTGTGGTAATAGATTATGTGATCTGGATGTCTAAAAATCAAGCTTAGGGGTCAAAATACCTTTTTGACAGAATCACCAACTATTGGGGAAGCAGATCAATGGTTAGGGAATTGTCGTGATTTGGGAGTCACTAATGATTCGGAAATCATCACCAATTTATGTGAAAATGTACAAGTTGATAATGGATGAATATGGGACTCAAAAGGAATGATAAAAATGTTGATTTAAGCTTGGATATGATGCATAATAATGTAATGAAGTAAGATAAACAACTTACCTTGTATAAATTAATGAATGGATATCAAAATATGATATTACATGAGAGAAGAAGATTGTAGCTGTAAGAAGGTTGTTGTTTCATTCCTAGACATGTGGTGACATTCGTAGGTTGAAGAAGAGATCCTTTGTTCCTTGAATGTTGTTAAGATGATCTATGACTTTGTATAGGGATATGATATAAATAAAAATTTCATATGAAGTCTGAAGGTCACATCCACCTACAAGCTAACCTCAAATGGAGGCCTGGAGGACATTTATATAGAGTTACTAACAACTAGGGAGAGTCTCTACTAATTCTAGGAATCTTTGGCGATTCTATAAAAAGGTTGTAACCACCTCCAAATCAAGGTTTTGTTTGTTTTATTTAAGCATATAGGTTGGAAAATGGTTATACGGTTCGGGAAGTTTATTAAATGGTTGACAGGGTGTTTATTTTGTATTATTTTATTTTATTTTGGTTATAATGTGGTTTTATTTTGTTTTGTTTTATTTGAATTATGTTTGTAAGTGGTTTTGAGTGGTTTTAAGAGGAATAAAATAGGATTTTATAGATTTCAAATGATATTTATGTGGGGTAAATAAAAAAAGGGGAATTAAGACTTAATATAAGGATTTAATAGATAAAATGGAAATGATATGACAATGTATTTAATGCATAATATGATAGTGATGTGATAATGAAGGGGTACTTGCAGACACAGACATGGGGAACTAGCAGTGCTAATTTTAGGTGTCTACACTTGTCTTTTGAATATTTTTCTCCATATCAACTTATACTCCAATAACATTGTAGATTCTGCAACATGATACAATAAAACTTTTTGTTTCTTGTTGATTGTTCATGTTACTATGTGAATGGTTTCCTCTAATTTATGTAAGTGAAATAATATTACTTTAATGAAATAAATTCAGCTATGCAATTTGTTTATTAAAAACCCCCTCTTATTTCCATTTCCTATCTTTGTCTCTCTCTCTAAGAAATTTTCCTCCCTCGTAGCCCATAAAAGTAGTTTATACGGAGTTTGGGTAAGTATTCCTATGTGATCCCGATATACGAGTCACCACTAGAAATTAGTTTAGTTTATATTTGTTTCATTTATTTATAAAAATGAATCTTCCATATTAAAGGAAAGGGATATAGTCCTAGAGCATTGGTGAAATCCCATAATTTTCCCTAGTGACAAATTATTTTCCCGACACACCTACAACTTCATGAGTTACAATCACCTGTTCTACCATTTCCAAATATGATTAAATAGGATCCATGGTTTTAGATTGTACATCCTTTGACAAAGAAATCTCTTCCCCACTCTATTTATTTATTTTTTCATTTTTATTTCTTCCACTATGAATTCCTCATGAGATGTTGGGCCTCCTTACCGTAACTTCAATCAGCATAACCAAAATAGGTGTGGATTGAATATTCTCGAGATTAAAGGTTTTCTCTAGCATATTGACCTAGTCCTTGTAACAAATAAGTGAATAAGTGTTAATGAGATGGATGTTACACTTACTTATATACAAATCTAACTAATCCAACCTTTTCTTCATGAGATGGGACCAAGACATGGGATTTTTGTAATAATGGAGGTGGGATAGTGTTAACTAATTTGGGGGCCTCGAAACTTGGTAAACTAATTCAAGGCACAGAGACGAGATCCTTGTATGGGTACACTTGTAATTATTTATATTGAAGGTGTTTCCACCTTTTCACTTTTCACCCACACAAAATGTGTGGTTAGTAGTTCCTCCACTTTCTCAAGGATTTGTTCCTATGTTGGGATAACCATTTGTTACTTCGGTGAAACAATTCCCCTCATGTTCTTTCCTTTGCTAGGTGATTCCAGGTATAGTAGAGGATGATGAATCTACTTGTAATTTCCCATGAGTAAAAAGTACTTTTGGCCCTAAAGTGGGATGTGACATAGCTTGGATTATAATAGCTTGAGTGATAGGGGAATCCTTCATTGATTTTCTCAACATTTCCTTAGCCTTATATATAAACTCAAACACCGAGGTACAATTTTTATCAAAATAGAACTCAAATCCTCCACTAATTTTGAGCTTGGTACTCTAATGGAAATATGTCAAGATTTTCATTTCAATGGATCCAAAATTTCTACTCCCTTAATCAAAGGTAGATGAATATCCTTGATGACACTAATGACTCTGTATTCCCTTAAAATTATAGTGTTTTTATGGATAAGTAAATTCATTTTCTTACCAGCCAAGAGAGAGTCCTCTTAATAACATGGGTTGTCCTTTAATGGAAGTTTATAGGATCTTGTAAAAATAAAATCAAGAGGTGGGATTGGTTGAGATGTAACATTATTTTTTGTATTATATCTTCTCATCATACTTCTATCATCTACAAAACTCTCAATAAAAATGCAACCTTGTAATAAATTATATAGGAAAGGGTAATTCTAGAAAAATACTTGAGTATCACCTCTTATTCATCTCCACATTCCATATAGTAATCATCATAAGGAGTCTCATACTCATATGTATTACTAACCACTCCTTGCATTATTTGTTTCATATCATAATTGAATATTTTATGGAACTTCTACATGATAAATCCATTCATTTCAACTTCTAAGATTATGGATTTATCCATTGTGAGGAATGTGTATCTCCCAATAGTGAATGAGAAATTGAAATTTGTCTTATTCTTCCCTACAATTAACTTACGAACATCAACAAGTCATCTTGATGATTAAAGAAGTGACCATTTATCATCCAATTATCTAGGAAACATATGTAGTGTACCTTTGAATCCACTCAACCTTATATGGGTCAAGAATCTAAATTAGATGAAATAACATCCGCATTCAAAGTGATCACCTATTTTGCCTTAGATGTCATCCTATATTTCTCCCACTCAGTCTTGAATAAACATAGGTTAGGAAAAAAGGCATCATGAACCAACCTAAAGTTGTACTTCAAAATTTCAAGGTTGAGCTATGGGTATACATACTATACCCTATATTGAGAAAACTCCTTAGACCTTACCAATCGAGGGAATGACCAGTGGCTTACAATTTTGTATACCGGGAAGGAAGTCATGTAGATCCACATTTTATTTTGGACCCCTTCTAAATATGTACTACCATTTAATAATTTGTTGATAGATAGAGTCACATATCAACTCCCCTCATTTGATATACACTTTCTAAATCCAGTTGAGATGGATGAACCTAAACATCTTATCATGTAGTGATATGTGGACTCATTTCCCATAAATATTATTCAATATGCTATATACATCTCTAATATCTTTAATGAAGTCATCTTTGGTCAGCCTATTTGGAATTTAGGTGGCAGAGATCCTTGGATTCTCAATACATTTATTGTTTAACACTTTGGAATACTTAACATTTGTTGGTATCCCACAATTTATCTTCATTTTAAACTATAATGTCTATCACTCATAAAAATCAAGAGTCCTAAAATTTCATCTATAACATTTGTAGTCGGGATAATACCACAACACCACTCCCTTATCTAACTTCCAAAATCTGTGTTAGGTTGTAATGTTTTTACAATCCCACACAAATTTCATGTACTAATCTCAAGGAAGAAATGTAGCTTATAGGAAATGGATATTTTGTCAATTTTTGCATAATTTCATTCATGTCGGTTCACGTAGCCTCTAGAGGAAATCATGTAAATCTAAATTTCCTAGGTTTGTATCGATTAGCTTATCTAGATCGAAACAAGGTGAGATGAGGTTGCATCGTTAGTCAATTTGATATTCATTGTGTCATGGAAATAGGTAATTTTTTTCTTGAGGAGTGGGTGAGAAAACCTAAGGATGTGAAAAACATCCCTTACTCACCAAAACAATCTTGTACTACCATATATTTGAAATAGAAATGTAGTTTGCAACATTACATAAAATACAAGATTTCCAACTACGAGAATTATAAAAATACTCTACCTTGAATTTATATCATACGTTATTATACGCACCCAAAATTGCACAGTGCTACATTGGTGGAACAATAAAAATACCCTATGATGATAAATTTCATTTCCAAAACAAAATATGCTATCAAGGTCTCATTTCCTTGTTTTTAACTTTCTAATGTGACTTACGCTTCTTTATTCCTCAATTCCTTAAGTATTTTAGATTTCAAAATATTTTCACTTCCTTTTCCTTAGTATTTTAGGTTTAAGTCACAAAACTTCCATGGCAATTATGCAACTTCTACGGTGGTTTTATACCCATAGGTGTGTGTAAAGAAGAAGTTACGTAACCACTTGTGGTGGTAGCATAACCGCTTGATCTACGTAGATTGATGGCTCCATGTGTTTTAATCCAAGACATCAAACTATGAGTTTTGTACATGTGTTGTACGTTTGCTATTACTTTTCTCACACATTTCTCAACTAATTATCTTGATTCCGAGCTTGTTAGATGCGTATGAAATTGTTCTTCCTTATTTTTTATTATTAGCATGTGGACTTCCCCTTCTGTGATGATCTAAAATTCTCAATTGCAAGTGTGTTAGACATTTTCCCTACCATTTTTATATAAAAACCAATCTTTTTCTGAATCATTGGTTGGAGATTTTTAATTTTTATTGCCTTTGTTACTCTTCTAAAATTCTTCTAGAAAGTACACAAATAACTCAAGCTTTTCTTTATCTCTCTTTTACTTGCATTTTCTACTATTTAACTGCGGTGGTATGCTCCAATACTCTTCTAGCCATTTTATTTTATTCTACAACAACTCGCTAGACTAATTGGACTCATCTCTATAGAAGAAGCTAAGGGGAAGGGGATCTACATCTGTATACTTTGTCACAATTCTACATTTTAGGGGTGTAATTCAATTTCTTTAAATATTTATTTTAATCTAGAGTTTACATTTCTCATCAAATCAATAGTTGTTTTAAGGAAGTAGAATTAGCAAGTATTCATTGCATGTAAGTAGCTTCTGATGATATCTCCTTAACTTATCCCTGTGGATTTTCTTGGGAAATGATTTAGAGGAAGTTCATGTGCACAGTTTCTTCATTTATTCATTCATTTAAAGGCACCTGTAGCTTCCATTTTTATTTATTAGATAGATTTAAATGTGCACAAGAATAAAAATTTCATTAAAAGTTTCCTCCTTGCTTATCCCTGTGGATTTGTAAGTTAAAGAATCTTGAGGAAGATTTTATGTCTGTGTATTTTGTTGTATTTCTTGACAAATTAGTTTTATATGTAATCCACAATTTCACTAGGAAGTTTCAAGGAAAGAAATATCTTATGAGAATCTTCATTTATTCTCATTATGCTGAGGTGAAGCATTATAAGAAATAGTAGATAATCCACAATTATAGATTAAAAACATCTATGGTCGATTAGATTAAGCTTTAGTTTTAACAACCAAAAAAACAACAACATCCAACCATTCCACGTTTATTCTATTTTATCATATAAGTAGATTTAATTCAATTTAGAAGTAATTATATTGTCTATAGGTTTCTTAATTTTATTTCCATTAAACAAGCTAATCCAAAAAGATAGTTTAGAAGTAGTTTAGATTTAATTTCTTTATCCACATTCAAAAGCTTCATAAAAATATTAAAACAGTTGTTTAGTTATTTTTATTTCTTTGATTAAATAGAATAAATATGATCGATTAATTAAAGGGGAATTAGTCAAATTTATTTGATTTAAATTTACTTGTTTTGTTTATTTGAAGTAGGAATCTAGATTAATTACGATTGGAATCAACAAAAACCCCTCATTTCCATAGTGGCCTAGGCTACCCAATCTTATATTTTGTACCCTTTGGGTTCTTACGTGATTTTTGTTTCCTTAGTTGTTTGCTTTGTACCAACATGACCATTGTGGTCGAAGACAACCAAGACATAGAGTTTTTGACCCACTTGTGCCACAACCGAACATAGATACTCACCTGATAGACATTAACCAAATTTTATGACATATTATCTTCTAGAATACCATAGTCCCACATAATATCATTCACCGGTTGTTTTCTTTAAACGAAAAGGTAGACACTACTTGAGGAGTTCTAGGAAAACCAACCTGGTAGAGATTATACTTGTCCTTATCCCATTGCTCGTCATATATTCATGACCCTCTTTGGAGAGGAATTTGTAGATGACAAAATAAAGTTCCCGCATGCTCCACAACTACGTAGTGTCTTATTCGGTTCCACCAATATTTAATAAGACTTGCATACAACCATCATCCTTGACCGTTCAATCACCCCGAATAAGTGAGATAGGCATTTATTTCCCTCAACAAACAAATACCCATTTTTCCAGTTGAGAACATTAGGTTGCCTTGACTTATTATTGTTAATACCACCTACTACACTTGTCATTCTATTTACCCATCCTATTACCATCCCATCCATTTCATTCGGTTGTCTGGACATGACCTTGGGAGGTCACGTGTGTCATGACCCATGTGTTGATTCTCGGGCATACCAAATTGTTGAATCCAACGTAAAGGAATAGTTCTTTTTGTTTCCTCTTTATTTCCTTTCTTTCATCCACCCTTTCCTTCTCCCATTATTCTGTGGGTGCTTATACACCCCCTAAATATGTTGAGTCAAGATTACAACATACCCGTATTAGGTCTCAAAGACTACTATAACCAAGTGGGTATGGAATAATATCCCTCATTTTCTAGGTTGGCTGATAATTACTCAAAAAAATTGTTATCTCATCATATGCCTCCTCAAGGATTTAACACCACCTCAATAGTTAGGATTAAGAAGATAGGATAACCTACACAACAAGATATCTCTAACTCTAATAACATGAAATTCTTGGGAGAACATGGTTTTACCCCGAGATCTTATCCAGGCCTCAAATCAACATGCAATCTGATTCCTTTTCTTCCTATCAGCCACCCAATAATGAAATTTTAGCACTCTTCACACAAAATGGTGAATATTTTAATGCTATATAAGGATCTTTAGATAAGATGCAAGGGTATATAAATGATCTTATTCAAAATAATACCAACACCGACCTCCTAAAATAAAAAACATACCTAATAAGGGGTGGTTTGCACATGATCAATTTATAGCAAGGTATTAAATTCCTTTGCAACCCAACAATGCTCAACACACACGCAAGTGTAATGCACAACCTTCACCAGGTGATGTGATTTCACCATTGGTAGATAGGATTAGAGAATTAGGGCATGATCATCCTTTGCAACCTATACGGTTTGCGAGGAAAGGTAATTCTTATAACTACATTCAAAACCACAACTATTCTCCATTGGTGGTTTCCCATCAGTAAAAACCACCATCATAGGTTTACTTGGGTGTTCATAGCCTCGGTGACCTTATTATAGGGTCGGGCACACTAGGTATGGCCCTTTATTCTTTATACACATAACCCACATAAGAGCAAACTAGAAGTGCTTTCTCAAATTTCATTCCTTCAAGCAATGCAATGTATCCTAGTACAATCCCTTCATATGTCTATATGTATTCCAAATACCTTTATATGGATATGTATTCCTTCCCTTGTCCCTACACTCAACAACAAGGGGCTCCTTATGCCCCAAGAAATTCCCATACTATGTTGTATCAAACACCAGTTCCAAATCCACCTCCCCATCAAGGATTGTCCATGGTCGAGTCATATGCAATGGGGACATACTTTGAATACCTTAAAGAGCCTCTAAATTTTACTGTATAAGGTGTTATGCTCCCATGACGACTGCCAAACCTCCCCGAGTTTAAGGGAAAGGGGGATCCAAATGCCAATATTAAGGCATCTATAAATGTCATTATAGAGTTACTACATTAGGATGCAATCATTGCAAAATATTTCCTAAGACTCTTAAAGGCATTTCCCTTGAATGGTACTACAAAATCCCAGAAGCCTCCATCCATTCCTTTAAGAAACTTGTATCTAATTTCATTAAGTATTTTTACATGATCAAATTGTTGAGAATAGGGATTATAGAATTCCTACATATTAAACAAGAACACAAATAATATACTACCCACTGTATTCAGAGGTGGAGGAAAGTCCTCTACACTTTTTCTAGTGCTCCAAACATGGAAAAGATGAATATTTATTACATTTTCCTCCATTTTCTCAACCAAGATACCAAATTGGAAGTCAAAATGTTTCCTCTTCAGAGCTAAAAATAAGTCTTAGAGGGCGCACTTCGCATTGACTAAGTGGCAATATACAACAAACGTAAGAATAATGGTCCAAACTAGATGTTCATCACCACTAATTATCAGAATGGTTCCAACAATAATCAAGGGTCTGAATTCCTCAATCGAATAAGGGTGTCCCAATGGATGATGTTACCAAAAAAATAAAAGAAAAAAAATGTTGTAAACACAAAAATATAAATAACAACAATTCCAATGCAGAAAATCATAGGAATAACAACATTACTATGTCCATTAATGCGATTGACTTCAATCATTATCTTTCTCAACTAGTTCAAGCCCGGGATCCGAATCAATATCTAAATCAATACTAGAACCAAGGCCAAAGACCTCCAAACTATAACTAAAACAACCATAATCAAAACAATAATAAGAATTATGGATCACAATGAACGAGAATCAAGGATCTAGGGATTATGATCCTAACTTGTATTGTGGTTTCCATAGAGTTATAGGTCATGACACTTAGACTTATAGGGACTGTAACAAGTTCATACAATGTATTCTAGAGGATCAAATAAAACTCTTCATTGATATGTTCTTAGCCAACCCCATAGGAAATTCACAAGGTACCCACATGGGACCTATTTCTCCACAAAATGCTACTCTTGGCATTCATAGAGATAATTTCCTAAACTACCCCAAAAATGTGAAGGTTAAATCACAAGGCACAAACAAGGGTGTTTCTATAGGGACCAATGATAATGAAGCTTCCATGTCCACTGGCCCCGAGCCACCCCTAAATTGGACTTGCATGGAACCAAATGAAAATTTTAGGCCTATTTGAGTTAGAAACCGAGCCAGGAAATCCACACCACTACTTGTACTCATGACTACACATCACATCCTCTTCTTGTTGAATCCTTAGTATGATATGATGAAATAATAGTGCCTAAGATAGTAGGGGCCTATGTTTTGATTACATACATATCAAAACCTTTTCTCACATCTAATTTTTGGATTTATTGCGAGAACTCACCAAAGTGCACCAATCTGATTTATTAGAAGTGTTGGGTCCTAGTCACTGATTTTATGTTACACCTCGTACAAAATCCCAAATAAAAACATATAATTCTTTTTCTATCCTCTAGGACAACATGAGAGAGATGTTGGGTTTTTTTTTTATATTAGTAATATGCCCAAAAATTTCGAGGTAGCTCAGAGAGGTGATCCTACTTTGTATTTACAAGTATGGATGTATAAAAATTATGTTAAGAGAGCCATGATTGCTGATGGAGTTATGGTTAACATAGTCCCATTTTTTCGTTCTTACACAAAATAAGTTATGGAGAAATGAATTGTACTTCAACTCGAAACATGCTGAGAGACTATGATAGTCTTAAGGCTAATTTTACCAAAACTATAGTTCTCCCATAAACTCTTGGATCGAAGACTGTTTTGATCTATTTTTATATTATAGACAAGGAAAATAACTATAAAACCATACTTTCATTAAATATGGAAATTTTACTAAGAATCTAGATTTATAGTATTATCATATCTGGTTTTATAATTGTTGAAATTAGATTCCTAAATTGCCATTATTGGTTTTTATCTAGTGTGATATCAGATTTCAATATGTTTATTATTGGAATTTAAGTAGTGTAATATCATATTCCAATATTTACATTGTTCCATACAAGTATGTTCCTAATTCTATATTGATTTTATGAGAATGGGAATATGCCCATTCTCAACACACTCATAATACAACTATGTTCCTAATCATTTTATGTGTATCTATTTTATCTCTTTTCTTTCTATGATTCCTATATGAGGCATTTTGATCCCTTTTGAAAATCAAAACAATGTGATATGGGTACATGTTGTATGAAATAAGAAGCAACTATCGAGTCTATGAAAATGGACATATGCCCATTATCATCACACTCATGGTAGAATTATGTTCATAGTTATTTTTATGTGTATCGTATTTATATTTATTCTTCTTCTATAATTCATATATGAGAGATTTAGACTCATGCACACAGCTTTAGGAGAATACCATATAGTTTTTGTGGTTGTAATGAATGCGTAAATCAAGACTAATTCCTAGAAAAATCAAAAGCATTAATATTTTGAAATGAATTCCTTGTAAATCACATCCAACTCCCTTTATATAACTCTTCCAACTCTCCGTAAACTTACTTAGATCATAATTAAGGATTTTTTCAAATTAAATTAATTCCATGGTGGAGATTATATTATTAACAATACATTAATAAGATTCAAGAGTTCCATTAAAAATAATGTTTTATAAAATTATATTATGGAAAAATCTTTCAAAGTAATATAATAATCAATATTTCATTTAATTATCAAATAATAATACAACTATAAACTTTTATAGGACCAAGGTTTAGAATAATTTTTAAAAAACCCACATCCCAAGCCAAGATGATTTCACATACAAATTTATGAAATTTAATAGTTTCTCCAAGTCAACATTCCTTATCCTATTCAAGTATTTCAAGGTATGATTTAATGGCCACATGTCCTTTATCGGGTATCTTTATGGATCCACTTTTCCAATTTTTGTTTGGTGTCCATGCCTAGATGATGCTATCCACATTGATATATGCTTTAGGTTTGTTTGAGATGGTCTAATTTTTTTGGATTTAAACAATTCCGATACAATGGTGTACCTTCTCCTCTCCATGTATGTTTCCAAAATTAAACTCTCAGCTTTTTAATTACACCATTTCCTTCTTGTTGAAGGAAAATATTCCCATCTACTCTTCCCATCCATATCTTTTCATTATTTTTCCGAACCATGTATCTTTTTTCCATTGAACACATCCTTCAACGGGTTGAATTATTCGTTATATCTTCCACAAATAGGCCCAAAGTAAATATCATTATTACTTGGAATATGTTGACTAATATAGTCTTCTTTGTGAATATGTGTGGATCTTGTTATTTGGTCATATATGTCTTTATATTGTATAATTTTTGGCCAAAAACAAGCATTTGACCTCTTGCCATAATTTACAAATGGTCTATCCAAAGCACATAATACATTTTCCCAATATACAATATTCGGAAGCTAATAGTCACTACCTTCTCCTATTGCACTTTTCCCCTTATGCTCAATATATGCTTTTATTCCCTTTTTGAGATCTTTCATATCTTTGAGTTCCTTGAAAGGTTCTATAGGAGGTTTCCCTTCATGTAATCTTGGTTCACCATTATCCTTTATATGTCATATATGGATAAAACAAGACCATTGTTGATCCTTTAATGTTGCTTTGTACTCCATCACGGTATGCCATCCACAACATGGAATCTGAAAAAAATCGGTTTTTTGATACCCACTTCTTCTAAAAATATTGATAATCATTTTTCCTCATCAGAATTTTGATTTGATGGATTGGCTTGAGGGATATCCAACATTAGATGTTTTGTAGCATTATAAGATCTTTCTATAACTCTGTTGGATTGATTGTGATTGGTGGCATCATATGAATTTGGATTAAAAAATTGAGGTTGTCGCTCTTCTAATGCATCCCACATGATGACCTCAACCTCCTTTGGGACATCTTTGAATCTAATATCCATTTGAGAACCTTTTATGTCAACGAATTGTCTAGCTAGCCATTATACATGAGATCCTTTAGATAGGAAGAATCCCTTGAATGGAGGGTTAAATAATATATCAATATGCACATCTGAAGCTATTGGCATTTTATCTATTAAAATGTAACATGTCTCCCTCAACTACGTTTGTAATTTCTCCCTCTATTACAAATTTAGACTCAATCAAGCAAAGTAATGGATTAATTTTTGTAACGGCTCCTTGAACTTCAAATTGTGTTGATCACTATGTACGAGGTTGAGACCAACCATTTGAGCACCCAGTCCCTTAATCATAAGGGAAGTTTTTGTTTCTTTGAAAATAAAATGTTTTATTGGCTAAACAATTGTTTTATTAGGTTCTAGTGAGTTTGAGCATTACGAACACATATTTACCACAATATTTATTCATACAAAAATTCAAAGGACCCAACCTCTCTCCATAAATTTCATGAACTTCTAGCACATGAGTTATATAACCCATAGCTATGTCATTGTCTCTGCTATAAGATTTGTGTTTGAGAATGAAATTGTTTGTGACAAAATATTTTCTATATTTAGGACCTATATTGATGGTGCTTTCACTGTCATCACTAGAATATCCATCACTCTCTGCATTGTAATCCTTGAACCCACTACAAATGTTTTCACTTCCAAAATTGGGGGAATGAATGAATCCGGATGCTTTGACACTTCACTCTCTTCCCAATAAATGTAGTATCCTTTGTTCCCGACATCCGCCAAGGTTTAAAATTCATCAAGCTGCGAAAGGAAATTTTATTGTCCTATCCAATACTATGTTAACACCGATAAGAACAAATCATCTTCCCATATATTTTCAATGTATTATCTTCTTACATGGATATACTCTTCCCTCTGCAACTTTAGTTCCTTTTGAAAATAAGTCTACATGATCATCCTCTACAAATGAAAAATCCCTTGTTGTTGTAACAACATAAAATACAAATTTTGTGAGATGATAGAAAATATATTAAACCATTACATAAAATAAATTTAAAATTATCATGTACGAATGTAAGTATATTTAATACACATAGCACATGAACTGAAAATTTCTATAATTAGGTAAGCTTTGTAAATATTTCAAAATTATACATATAATTAAATTTGATAGGAATATATTTATAACATGATTTCCAAAATATGATTGAACTTGAATCATCTAAATGTAATTGATGAGAAATAAATAGAAAAGGTTGAATTTAAATGATGAGAAATAAATAAATAGAGGTTAAATAAAAGTTAACTAGAGACTTGATTTCTAACCGCTTCATCCAAATATCTTCATCATATTAACATATCATATATTACTTTTACAAGAATTACTCATACTTCCCATATTCCTTTGAATATGAGAATGAGCATTTGTCTATTTTAAAAATTATCATAAAAGGATCTAATTGTCATTCATTCTTAGTGTTTCATGTAGGAGAATTTGTGTTTGTTTTATATTTAATTTATGAGGATGGGCATATGCCCATTCTCATCACAATGATAAAAATCTTTGCTTGTATGAGAAATGACATATCCCTATTCTTATAACAATGATAAAAATATTTTTTCTCGAATGAGAAATGAAATATCCCCATTCTCATCAAAATAGTAAAATTATTTGTTTGTATGAGAATGGGCATATGCCTATTCTAACACTTCTAATGTATTGAAGAAATATTGAACTTAATCACTTTAATATCACTATAAAGGATGTGAGAATGGGAAGCTGTCCATTCCAAAATAAATTAAATATTACCTCTATTTTTTCTCTACTATTCTTATATGAGAATGGGCATATTCCCATTCAATACAACATAAAAATGTTTGTTTGTATGAGAATAGACATATTCCCATTTAATACGTGTATTGCATCAAGCTAATAATTATATTTTTCTTCTATGATTCTTATATGAGAATGGGCATATGCTCATTCAATATAAGATAAAAATGTTTTTTTGTACGAGAATGGACATATGTACATTATGTCTATGTATATTGCCCCAAGATAATAATATTTTTTTCTCAAAAAATAATAAAAACTAATTCCATTAAATGTTCTTCCAAGGCACTATCTTATTATTTAGAACATCTAATATTAAAGTTTTATGTGATTATTATAAGTTATATAGTTATTATCAATTTGAAACCATATTATAATATAAGTGATTTTAACAAAAACATGTATGTGAGATGTTATTTTTTCAAGTACATTCAATATATTTATAATGAAACTTGATAAATATTGAAGATACCTATCAAAATATATTAAAAATACAACACAAGGTTAAATGTGACTAAAAATCCAAATAAGAAAAAAATTAGATATAATAAAATGTGGTATAAAATACAAATAATATGATTGTCTTTTGTAACAAATGAAGAAATAATAATATATGTTTTGGATCAATCCACCCCATCCCCTCTTTCTTATTAAGTCAAAATTCCCATCTAGAGTTAGGCGGTGCTTGAAGAAAGTAAACGATTCAACATTCGAGTGATTTATTGAAAACCATGCATAATATATAGTTTCCTAGATATCCCCCTCTCTAATAAAAATTATTAAAATTAATTTCAAATACATAAAATAACTAAAAACATGGCTATGATAATTTTTAAAATTTTATATTTTATTTTAAATGTAAATAATCTAAGCCATGACTATGATAAAGTTAACATACACACACACACACACACACACACACACACACACACACACACACACACACACACACACACACACACACACACACACACACACACACACACACACACACACACACACACACAATAAACCTAAATCATGGCTACCATATTTTGTAATTTTAATATTTTTTTGACCATGGAATAACGATTCCATTAATTTGAAAATAAATTCTTTTCCACCGTTAATTTTTATTAATTGAGAGTACTTGTTTTTATTAATTAAAGGGTAATTTTTTTCAAACACATCTTTGACCACCGTTGAGGGAAATTTGGAGAAATTATTAGAAATTAATTTACACCACTTCATGGCACTTTGTAAAGAGAATGACGGGTGGTTTTTTTGATGGTAGGATACGTATTGGGAATTGCAAGGTTTATCATGGGTTAACGAAGCTATCTCTTTCTAGTTCATCCTTTCCGCTTTCTTTTTCATCTAGTTTCCAATTTTTTGTTTGTCCTTCCACTTTGGGTTGCATGTTTTGTTAGAACATTTTTACTGTTATGTTAGACCATTTTCATCATCTCTGCTAAATTTTTTGACCCTTACCACTTTGGGCTCCCTCAGTTTTGTAAGACCGTTTCAGCATGTGACGCACAAGATTTGAAGAAAATTTGAGGCATGAATTATTCTAACTCTTCTTTGTTGAATTATTATGAGATGAAGAGTATCATTTGGTTTTCTTTCCCTTATATTCTATTTTGGGTTTAAAGATAATGCCCTTTATTTATCTTTTGTATTTTTGATCTGGGTATTAAGAATATCACTTCAATTTTTTGAAAGAAATGCGTAGTTGTTAACCAAATCATAGTTGCTAATATGGGGAGTTATTTGTTATGATTTTACCAAACTACCAAGTGGTCTTACCACTTGGGTGGTATTTATTTTTTTCGAGTATGTGCAAGTGAGTTCCACAGCCGATAATGTTTTATTATTAGAAGAAGAATTTACTTTTTTATAGTGAAGAAAAATTTTACTTCTTTTTAAATTGAAGATAAGTTTCAGAGATACTTCTAACTCTTATTTGTTGATTTATTATGAGATGAAGAATATCATCCTACTTTCTTTCCCTTATATTCGATTAGGGTATAAAGATAATCTCAATTTTTTGATCTTTTGTATTATTGATACATGTTTTAAGAATATCACTTCAATATTTCAAAAGACTTGCATAGTATTATCCTCCATAGTTATAAAATGTAAGCCTCTAAATATGACAATTTCTTGTGTGTTTTGGAGTCCGAACAATATCATTCCCTTGTAAAAAAATGTTTTAGATTCTAGGAAAATCACTTCCAATCCTTCATGCTAAGATGGGGAGTTACCTTTTTTTTATTACCAAAGTACAGTGTGGGGTTACAAACTAGGTAGTGTTACTTATTTTATGAGTTGGGTGGCCTAATTGCATAGGCCAAGATGGGTGGGTGAGTCATGCAGACAAGATGAGTGGGTGAGATGACCCGCTAAGCTTGAAATGCAAGCTGAATTGCTTGAGATCGAGTTGGAGATCGACTTGCCGATCTCGGCGGGTGAGATGATTCACCGAGCTTGGCGGGTGAGTTGACATTTTGAGCTGGGTTGGTGAACTAATCTATCCATCTAGCCATTCGAGTTAGGTGGGAGAGATGACCTCTAGATATGAGCATGTGAGTTGAATTCCCGATCTAGGCTAGGGGAATGACCTACCAAGCTAAGTGGGCTAGTTGACCTACTGAGCTGGGTGGGTGACTGCGCGAGATGGCGGGCGAGCACACTACCAAGCTAAGAAATATTGAACTTAATCATAGTCATACGGGGATTAAAATGATTAAGTTCAATGATGTATCTAATGATAAAATTCCCATTCTCAAAATTAGAATCATAAAAGAAGAACAAAGATAAAATCTAGCTTGTTATATAATGGACATTTTCTTATTCTCATAACCCTCATTGAGTTATTGAAAAATTAAGTTCAATATTGCTTATATTACAATGATTAGAATTTACATATGCCTATTCTCATACAAAAAAATTGTTTTATCTTCCATTCAATGGTCAGGTATCCATTCCTATAGAGGTATTAAAATGTTTAAGTTCAATATTACTTGTATTAGAATGTTTAGAAGGAGCTTATGCCCTTATACATAAAAACAATCATTTATTTCTTGTATTGAATGGGAAGATGTCCATTGTCATATAAAAATCATATATGAAGGATATAGATAAAACAATTAATTTATTTTGTTTTTGAATGGCAAGTTGTCCATTATCGTATAGGAATCATATAATAAAAATAAATCAAATTTACTTTGTTTTTGAAGTTCCCCATAATCACAACCTTCATATGTATTAAAATTATTATGTTCAATCTTGTATCTAATGAAGAACTACCCAGTCCGTATAGGAATCATAAAAGATTAATATAGATAAAATGTAATTAATTTTAAAATGCAAAGTTGTCCATTCTCATAGTTGTCATATAGTTTTTAAATCTATTAAGTTAAATAATTCTGTACTAGATTGACCATTGTTTTTCACTCTTATATATTACTAATTTTCCCATTAGTAATGATAAAGTTCAAAAAAATTTGTATTGCAATGATTACAATGGGAATATGCACATTCTCATATAAACAAATATTTTTATCTTGAATAGGAAGATGCATAGTCATTATAGGAATCATTGAAGAAGAATAGAGATTAAATTTAATTTGTTTTTGAAATGGAAATTTCCTATTCTCATATTTGAATCATATATTAGGAAAAATAGAGAATTTTTTTTTTTTTTTTTAGAATGGGTAGCTCTTCATTATCACTATCTTCATAGTTATTAAATTAATTAATAATCTCAATCGTGTATTGAACGAGAAAATGTGAGATCTCATATAGTATTCTTAAAATATGAATAGAGATAAAATTAAATTATAGTTAGAATGGTGAGTTGCCCATTTTCACATCCTTCAATGCCATGGAAACATCCTTTAAATGATTTCCTATAATCATGCCTATAGAGAAGGGAACAAGGTTATTTTTACGTTACAAATAAAGGTTAAAGAGGTTGAAATTTTTGTGTCATTGTAATGATTGAAAAGCATTATGTGTTAGTATTTGGTATAAAGGAAGAGTAATAAGTAATGAGGAGACATGATAGAGTTTGGATAATATAAGTTCTTTCATTGGGTTTAGAAAGGACATTCGGTCTAGGCGAGGGATTGATAAAGTACAATCATTGGATCATTGATAAATTACGATCATTGGTTTTAGAATGGATAAAGAACAATCATTGGTTTTAGAATGGAAAATATGATCATAGAGAGAAAATGGAAAAGTGACTAGATATCGATGTGCATAAGCTATGGATACTTGTGAATTAAGGAAAAGATAATCCAAGGAATCAATATGATTATCATGAAAGGATGAGGAGTCAAAGTTGTTAAGGATTAGTTGGCACATGCATGCTAAAGGAACTCAATTGAGGGAAATGCATGGTGACATCTGGCACATTCCAGGTAGTGGTAGAGAAATGATGAAAGGATTCCATCAGGATTTCATAGGTGATGATGGGTGGTTAAGAGAAGATTCCTTTGAATGCTTGACATAGAGGGTCTTTCTATAAAAAGGAAAAAAGGGGATATAGTTAAGAGAGATGGATAGGGAGGATGGATGTGGAGATAAATGAAAGTGGGATTGAGAGG
This sequence comes from Taxus wallichiana var. yunnanensis, assembly GCA_018340775.1. Lineage (NCBI taxonomy): Eukaryota > Viridiplantae > Streptophyta > Pinopsida > Cupressales > Taxaceae > Taxus > Taxus wallichiana. Next base: position 294,462,219 of record CM031233.1, on the reverse strand, counting down.
GATACAAATGTTGTGTAATGAGTAATGGTGAGTGGTGTGATGAAAAGAAAGCTCTATTACTATGAACATTTCCATGAATGGAACTCTTTTTGATGTAATCTTGGCCACCATACTTTGGTTCATAAATATAATGAAGTAATTATGTAACACTCTTGTAGTAGATCTTGATCTATGTTTTTCCCTTATGTTCATGTGTGTGTTATGGGTTTTCTTGATGATATTCATGGGTTGATTATACTTTCATTTAGTTGATCATGTTAATATATGCTTGGAATGCATTAGGCTAGGAGTTAGTGCTTACATCTTAAATCCCATGGATGAGTGTGTTTACCCTTTGGTTGCAATACATTCCCATGTAAGAAAGAAAATTCTCACAAAGCTCAAATAAAGGAGGGGATCGACACCTACACACACCTCGGGTGAGATCTAGATTAATTTGGATGATTTGGTGGCATGCTTAGGATTGGTTTCTGAAATAGGCAGTGATAATAGATACTACAGTACCAAGGTACATAGTTATTACTCGGTTCCTAACCATGCACGACGACTCCGATCATGTGAGTAATTGTATTCTTAACCTCGCACCAAAATAATTCATATGTTCCATCCACCTAGTTGTCACAATTAATACTTCTAGTATCACTAACTGAATTAGAATCATCTCACTATATTACTCCTTCCATTGATGGCTCAATTACCTTAGGGTCTCTAATTTTACACTCGTATATCCTATTCAAGTGCCCATCACTAAATGACTCAACATATGGGGAAGCCTTTGCATTTGTCAATGGGATAATGAAGTGCTATTATTTTTTCTCAAATATAATGTACCCCTTATTGAAGCACAAATATACATTATTTACATAACACCAGAGGCACCCAAGTAATACTGGGAAACTATCTTCCTCTGTGAGTTCCAATACTTTAAAGTCCCCAATAAAATTGGCTCCTTGAATCATAATAGTAGCATATTTTAACACCCCAATAGGATTATCCCTAGTTTTATTTGCCATATACAACACATTTGAAGAAGGTTGCAATGGTGGTATTCCCATATAATTCCAAGCATCCAAAGTGAGTACATTAACTTCCGCATATGTATATATAAGAATGTTCCTCAAAAGCCACCCATCAATGATTGCATTGAATGTAATCTCTTTTCATACTCATGATTATGGGGAGCCATATTTACATGAAGGATATGCCTCTCATACTCATTCCCTATGAGTGGTATCTTATCTCTCAACCAATCTCCTAACATAGGGATGATGTTCTCTTGATGCAACATTCTACAAACATCCTTCAAATCATCTATGTCTTACTGTAGGTTTTCAACATGCTTAGCATGTTTGAATGCACATGCTTGCTCCTTTAAACTTCAAATCTCCCCTTGTATATTCCTAATCACATCCATAATCTCTTAGTAAGATTCCTTTTGATGTTTGGCATCAAGGTGATTTTAATTAATCATTTTTTCTTCATTATAGATGGATTTTACTTTGAAGTCTCATAGGTGCACGCAGCCTCAATGTGTGTGGTAACTAACACATAATGTAATTTATAATTTTGACCCACCTTCACCATCCATTTTTCTCCATCGTCTCTTTGAATATTAATCATATTTGTGCCCTTATCTTGCTTATGCTATTTTCTCAAATGCTCATACAAGTTAGGGTATTCTTCAAACATATGTTCTTTTCCACACCAAGAGAAAACATCATTTTTAGGGCACTCATGCTGATAATGATTAGAAGATCCACAAGTGAAGTAAGTTCCTCTAGGAAATCCTCCTCTGCCACCTCTCGTGACCTCGGCCTCTATAGACACCACACAAGCCTCTATTTCTATTATCCCCATTACTTTGCCATTCATTATGTTGTTCTCCTTGTTTCCTAGATCCACTTGCTACACCAGTCTGGAACAAACCAATTTTGATTGCTTCATGTATGTGATCAATCACTCTATAGTTAAATGTGTCATGATTATAAGTTTTTAAATATTATAATGCATGGATACATTTTTATGCATCATGCACTACAAAAGTGGACATCTACTTGCATCATGGTATAAATGACAATTATCACAGTCTAGTAACAAGGCACACACTAAATTGTGAGCGAAGATACCCTTGGTGTTTCCTTTAACCTTGCAATATTGACACAAATACAACTACACATATCATGTGATGAATTAGCAAAGATATTTTCCAATTATTTCAACATATCTGCAATATGTGCTTTAAGAAATGAACTCACACTAGTGTCCACACTCCTAACAGCCTCGGCATGTAGAGCTTCCTAAAAATGTCGCACGAGTTCTAAAAAAGTATTATGAGATAGTGCCCTTTGGAAAGGAGTAAATATCCCACACACAAACCATTGCGCATGCAAGATAGGATGTATGTCATAAGATAAATTTGACAAAAAAAAGTAAAACATGGATCATACTCCCTAATGCTTTCTAATAGTCCATGTTTAATTTCCTTAAGTGTGTTGATACTTTTCTATTCAAACTCAAGGATGTGTAACACAACCAAAAATGTAGAATGTAAATCATCAAAATCAACTGCAGTCTGGTGCAGATCATACATTATGTGTCAGCTATGTATGTGACCTTGAAGAGTAGTAGAAAAATGACTTTCCATTCTATCTAGAGTGGTGATTCCCTTAACGTGCCATAGAAACTCACACTTGTGTACATGTTATACAACATCTTTAATACCTATGTATTCAGGAAAGTGAAGAGACATCTCATAAAACACCTATTGGGGTTAATGTGGGGGTTACTTAGGATGTGGACCTTGTCCTCTAGATCCAAAACCAAAACCAGAACCCCCACCAATATCTCCTCCACTACCAAAACCACATGATCCACTTGAGCTTGAGCCTCTTAACCCACTTGAACCACCTCCTGCGGTGGGCTTAGGGAAATTAGATGTACTTATTTTCCTTCCAATAGTGATACTAAACTAAACTCAAACATTTTGGGAAGTTGTGTTACTTCTAGTCATGTTCTCAAAATTCTTCACACCCACACTTTTCCTTGACAAGGTGCGGAAAATATTCCACCAATCGGTCCTCCAAAAAAAGAAAGATGTTATCATTGGTGATGTCATAGATGTTTATCGATATATACGTATTCATTAGTAGAAAATGATAACTAACTGAAACCAATGGATTACCTACACTATCTTGTTTATCAATAGTTACTTATGGAACTCAAACATAGAATGCAAAGTCTAGGTTTCTAAGCTAGATGAGATACGTCCCTGTGGTCCTTAATCTTTCTTCATCAGACACGCTCTCATCAAAAGTGGAGGGATTTTATCGCACTTTACTATGTGGGGGATAGCCTTATGATTTTCCTCCATGTCTTCTATGCGAGCTTCAAATCCTTCATGAGACATCATCCTCTATAGCTCAATAGACTCCTCAATATTTTGTTTATTTTCCAATTACCTCTTACGCACCTTATTATACTTAAGCCTTCTTTCATCTCTCTTCCTTTCTACCGCAAGTCTGCCATATTTAACCACACCTTCCCCCATCCGTGCACATGGAAAGATGTTAAGCTAGCCATAGGAAGGTGCTCTAAGATCAAGACCACCAATAAAATCTTAATTACCAAAGGAATGACGTGAAGGTAAGATCCTTTTGGTTCACACATGAATTAAAACTCAGCAACTTCGGACAAGTATATGTAGAAGCTGTGTATTCCAAATTATAACTATGTACAACAATAACCCACTAATGATCTACAACATGCGTCCAATGTTCATCTACATAAAAATCATATGCTCTTCCTACACCCAAGTCCTCGGTCTGTAATACCATGTTTTCTTTGATGCATACACAAACAACCACTCGTAAAACTCTATTGGAAAGAAGCAAAATAATGACTCATAAATCTCATGATAAACATGTTCTTCAATCCACTTGCGCATGTTCAAATCAGATCCACTACTATATCTCCATGCAAACTAGTTTTGTCCGTCATGTTACCCAATCTTCAATAGACACAAGACTCAACTGATATGTCATCATTATGCAACATTGTGGTAAACTGTTTGAAAATAAGTCCCAAAAATGGAACCAAAATGTGTTCTTATTTTTTTACTAAAACCCCATACACGCCGACACAAAGACTCAAACAAATTTTAGCACTCGCATGAAGTGTGCAAAGTTACCACATCCCTCTTTATTACTGGTCTTACCACGAGTTAACATGCATTATCATAATAACCAAATCCCAAGGTGCATAATCCAATTTATCAATTAGATTCATGAACTCAAAGTGGAAACACACATAGTAAAATAAACATGCATATCACATAACAATCAATATTAGATTCATCATATAAACACCAATAAAAAGTGCATTAATAACTAATATCTAACCATAATGAACCATTATATTATTCCATAAAAAATAGTAGCTTAAACATAAATCTATTACAAATATAAAGCACATCATGTCTCTCTATTTGTGTAAATCAATACATATATATAGTGGGTGGGTACTTTTCCTTCACCTCCCATGCACTTCTTAAAATAGGCTACATGCTAAGAATATCCATGAACCATTTACAAAGGTAGTAAAGAATCATGTAATCTCCAAATAATAATAGATCGTCTCTAGATAACTGTATTTCTAATCATATTATTAGATCTCATGCTTTATTTTTAACTACCAGTTTCTTTCTCAAAAAATAGACTCTCCTATCCACCAGATTCCCTTGTGTGTACGTACACTCCATGTTTATATTTATTTTTTCATGCAAAAATAGCTAAGTTCCAAACAGTATTCCGTGTGTGAATCTTTGGGATGTAACTATGCAAAACTATCACACTTATCCATGCACCCACTTGTTATGTGCTAATGAAATTCCACCTTTTATAATTATCTTAATACCCAAAAATACATAAACCCCAACTTTCTGCATAGTCCCTTGTGCTCTTTTTCCATCTTCCACATGCAATCCCTATCATTATGCACACTTCCCTTACTTACCGATCCACACATTCCTTACGTAGTCATTCTACACACATTCATGTGCCTATGTATCCTTCAATACTTTGTCACTTTTCGACACCCAACAACGTACCATGCTTTTACAAAGTGTTATAATGCCAAAGTTTTGGTAGATTATTAATGTATTATTGAATGTACAATTTGATGATTATTTGTGATTGATTATGTTATTATGATAACACTATTATAATACATTTACAAACTATTTATTATGCCAAAACATTTAATTAAGTAATAAAATATGTATCATAAGTGAACATTGATTAATTATATGTTTAATGATTAAACATATTAATGAATTATGCAACTTGATGTAGCAATAACATGTAAGAGATAACCATAACAAATGATATATCAATGTTGTATTTTGATCACTAAAAATGTCGTGAAATAAATTAAAATGTACATCCATTTTAATGAACATATAATTATGAAATAATTAAGGTTGTAATTATGTGTTACAAATCAATGCGACAAAGTATCCCGAATGACCCATCTTGGAATGGATCTTTGGAAGGGTGGAGTGTGTGAAAACATAATTAATCATGCATCCTGACCTTTCCCATACGAATTACAAGATGGATCGGTTTTTGTTCTATCATAGGGCCTTGCGGGTCATAATTGCAACATGATTGTAAACTCATTTAGATGACATACTAGAAAGTACACAAAGGTAGGAAACATGACATGATTTTCTATCTTACGTGTCATACCTACATTAGTTCATGTTGGCTACGGGTAGAGGGGCTGACATGTAATTAAATAGGTCATTAAGAGGACTCATATTTTCTTGTAGATATCTTGAAGTGGTGTTGACATGATCCGCACAACCCAAAAGCCGAGTTGTGTTAACGACGGCTTTAGTGTTTGAACTTGCTCATTAAATACATGATTGTATAATAAGTTCAAGATTAAAATTAATGACTTAAACAATAGAAACAAATACTAATGAATATGACTAGAATGGTTGTGAGGTGAAGGAAAGACATGTTTTATAGGCTTATGTGTGGCCTTGGAACAGGCTTGCTAGAGCAACACCAAATAACTATGGTCATAGTAGTGCATGTAATTGGATGAATTTTCTATTCACCAAGTCTTCTTGTTACGGTGTCTAAATTTGGAGGATATCATTAGTCACATTTTGAAGGACGCTAAGAAGACATCACAAGTTCTCTCATCTTGTAATAAGGCTTAACCAAATGATATATTGGGTATATTGGCTTGTAATGAGTGTTTGAGGGGGATTGAGTAGGATTTGTAAACCCTTGTAGTTGCACATGGTTATCATATATTTTCTGATTAGATTCTAAACATTAATTAATGCTAGAATAATTCAACAGTTGTTGTAAATGATGTTATTCATTTCAGCGTAAGATAAATTAAGGGATTTATAACTCTTTTATGATATAATTTATTGGTTATGAGTTAAACTCAATGAAGGAATAAATTGTATTTAATGAGTTGGTACATAAAAAAATTTCCCTTAGTTTTTGATGAAGTAAATAGAGGTGTTACACTAGCTTCCTACATGTGGTAGAAACTCCAAGAATCTGGTAGGTTTCCTTTATGGTGATATTCCACTCACCTCTAACTCTTGGTAGATGAAAAGTGTTCTGTCTGTATCTCGGTAGCTCAATAGGTCATATAACAAGTGGTGACGAGTCTGACAAGCCGTGTCTATAAAATACTCTAGATATCATCCCTCCTCAATAAGTCCCTCTTTTGCTGGGTCAATATCTCTAGGATATGGGGTAACCAATACTACTCTCATGCCCTATTCCATCTAACATATCTCCCCTGCATTCATAAACAACAAGAAAAGAGAAATTTAGATCCTCTTAGGAATATAACAAGCTCAAAAAAATAGTATCGTTGACCTAAAACACGGCGTGAATTATGAGGCTTAGGTAGAAATGATCTTTGTTAAGGATGTACATAGGAAATACACCACCACTATACTAAGAACAGAAATGTAAATGAACACAGATAACAAATTATGCTCTAAACTTCATTCTTTATTTATTCCTCAATCATTATTACATCAATTTTTCAGTACATACATATTTTCTCATTCTATATCACTTAGCTCTCTTAAAAAATCTCAAAATGGCATTCACACATGTGTCTTCATGATGCACACTATACAATACATTAATTACAATAGATATACAAGATCCAATATGTTTCAAAAGACACTTCCTTTGAATCGTGCCTCTGTCGACTTGAGTTTAAATCTTGGTTTGATTCATCTTCATTATGTGGATTTTGGTTAGCTTGCATAGCTTCCAGCGAGTGTATCACATCTTTTCTTATTCTTTGATGGCTTCCTCTATGTATCATAGTTTTGTACCTTTATGTTAGTTTCTTCTAGTCTTCCGCGACATCATCTAGATTTCCACGGTTTTCCTTAGTTATGCACAGTTTCTCTATGTCTCATAGTTTCTCCTTGATGTGTAGTTTTTCCTTCATTCCGTGGCTATCTCTTTAACTTCGTGGCTTATAAAAATTCTATGAAGAATCATGTCAACAAGTATAAACCTAAGTAAAAACTAAAAATAATCATGCTTAGTCAAAAATTTGAAAACTTCCTTGATAGTTACACATCAGCTACTTGTCATGAAAGTGGCGATTGTTCAACCACCATGATAGTTTTGAATTTTTCACTTTCCAAAGATGCGATTACATAATTACCATAGTGGTTGTGCAAGCGCCACAAAGGTCCTTCCTAAAAAAATCAGGCCGTACCTAAAGGCCAAAAATTTAAAAAGAAAAAAAGTACCAAATTAAATCAAATAAATTATGTATCCTACATGGCAGCACCCTTATGGTCATTTTCACTAGATTTGATTAATTCCTACATTTTCAGTCAGAAATAAACAAATGCAAATAACTAACATGATTGTGGTCTCTGTCACTTTGCCACTACTTGTGTTGCCATTGTCTGAAGTGCTTATTGACTTGAGTGTACTCTCACACAAAATCATTACATGTGGTCGAATGTTGTAAAATTCACCACGTGGGTAAGTGCAAATGATTTTTGTAAATAGTAAAAGGTTGTATATATAGTATTTTCTAATTTCATTTTGAGTGTGTGAGTGTGTGTGTATATATGGATGGAGCAACTTGGCATAGGTATACTTCTTATCCCCAATGACATGGTAAGTACTCTTGTAATTTTAATTTAATTTTTTTGTCAATTACATCTTGTATTTGCACTTGATTCTTGTTTTCTCTTGTAGGTGGTGGGAAGCTTGGATTGGTGTGATTTCAACACATGGGTGAATGAGGTATAATTTCTAACTTTCCCATTTGGGAGCGTCATACTTGGACTTCACGTTTTACACCCATTCATGGCTAAAATGATTCTATAAGGGGGAAATATGTATGCACCCAAAATTACACAGTGTTACATTTATAGAATATTTAAAATCCCCTATGATGTTAACTTTCATTTCCAAAACAAAAGATGATGTCTAGGTCACATTTAATTTTTTTAACTTGTTTATGTGACTTACTCTTCTTTATTCCTCAATTCCTTAATGATTTTGGCTTTTGTAAAACTTTTCACTACCTTTTCCTTAGTATTTTATGCTTAAGTTACGTAACCGCTGCGGTGGTTGCGTAACTTCAGTGTGCACTGATGATGGTTATATGTGGTTTAATCGAGGCTTTAAACTCCCAATTTTTTATGCGTGTTGCAAATTTTTCATTTTTAATCGCACATTTCTCAACCAATTCTCTTGATTATGAGCTTGTTGGATGTGTATGAAATTCTTCTTCCTTATTTTCTATTCTTAGCATGTTGACTACCCCTTCTTATGATGATCTATCCCTTCTTGATTTCCAATTATGTTACACCATTTCCCTACCATTTTTATATTAAATCCAGGCTTTTTCCCTGACATTGTTTGGTGATTTTTATTTTTCTTGCACCGTTACTTTGCTGAAATCCTTCCAGAAAGTACACAAAAAAATTAGCCTTTTGTTTATCACTCTTCTACTTTCATTTGCTACCAATTAACCTACTGACTCATCTACTCCAAAACTCTTCTATCTATTTGATTTTCTTCTAGAACTAATAAAACTCCTTGGACTAATTGGACTCATATCTAGAGAAGAAGATGAGGGGATAAATAAAATCACAACTACATCTGGACATTGTCACAATTCTATATTTCTAGGTTAGTGACATAATTCAATTTCTTTAAAGCTTTCTTTTAATCTAGAGTTTACATTTCTCATCAAATCAATAGTTTTTAAGAAAGTAGAATTAACAAGTATTCATTTCCTATAAGTATCTTCTTGATATTTCCTTCTCAACTTATCCTTGTGGATTTTCTTGGGAAATGATTTGGAGGAAGTTCATGTGCACAATGTTTTCATTTCTTCATTTAAAAGCACATGTAGCTTCCTTATTTATTTATTAGATAGATTTAAATGTGCACATGAATAAATATTTCATTGAAATTTTCCTCCCTTCTTATCAATGTGGATTTAAAATGGAAAGAAGCTTGAGGAATATTTTTGTCTATGCATTTTTAGCATATTTCTTCACAAATTAGTTTTATGTCTAATCCACTATTTCACCGGAAATTTTGAGGGAAATAAATTGCTTCTAAGAGGCTTCATTTATTCATGTGATTCTGAGCTGAGGTATTAGAAGAAATAGTATATAATCAATAATTACAAATTGGAAAACATCTCTAGTTAATTAGATTACGCTTCACTTTAAGCAACAATGGAATAACCACATTTGGCTATTCACTTTGTTTATTTAATTTTAGCATAGAGGTAGATTTAATTTAATTTAGAAGGAATTGTGTTTGTTTGTAGCTTTATTTATTTTATTTCCATTAAACCAAAAAATCCAAAAATATAGTTTATAATTAGTTTAGATTTATTTCCTTTGTGTGCATTCAAAAGATTCATCAAAATACCAAAAACAAATAGTTTAGTTTGTTTTGTATTTATTTGATTAAATAGATGCAATCTGATTTGATTAATTAAAGGGAATTAATCTACTTTATTTTATTTAAATTTTCTTTCTTTGTTTATAATAATTAGGAATCTATATTAATTAGGCTTGGAATCAATGAAACCCCCTTGTTTCCATAGCAGCCTAGGCTACCCAATGTTAGATTTGGTACCCTTTTGATTTTTGTGTGATTGTTCATTTCCTTAATTGCTTACTTTGTGCCCACATGAACTTTTAGGGTCCAAAAAACCAAGACAACCATGCCAAAACTGAACATAGATACTCACATGCAGGACATTGACCAAGTTTTGCGATATATTATCTTCCAGGACTAATTGATTCAAACCTAATATCTTTCACCGGTGATTGCTTTGAGCACAAGGTAGAAATTGCCAAGGAATTGCGGGAAAACTAACATAGTAGAGACTAGAATTTTCCTTATCCCATCACTCATCATATATTCATGACACTATTAGGAGAGGATTTCGTAGACGACAAAAGATAGTTCCCCATGTTACACCTGACCAAGTAGGGTCTTATCTTTGTTCCACCAATATTAACCATGAATTGTGTATGGTAATCATCCTTGATCATATCATCACCCCAAAACAAGTGACACATGTGTTTATTTCCTAAATGAAAAAATACCCATTTTCTAGTTGAGAACATTAGGTTGCCTTGATTTTTATTGTTACTTCAAACATAAATAAGAACTATGGATAGACCTAGTGTCATTCGATAAGTAAGAAATAAAAAATTATAATAGAAATGTAACTCATTTATCAGATGTTCAACATACTGAGAATAAAATATGTAATTCGAGTTCATAACTAGACATATTTCATTAATATCTACCAAATTCTTGACAAGGAACATGAAAACCAATGATCTCAATTCTTGTTAATGGCTATACATTGTAACCATCTTAACATCAGAATTGAAAGAGTAAAAACTTATAATGTATTTCTTTAAGAAAATTGTGCGATGTCACGGGAAGATATTTCAGCTTTACCATTTTTCGTAAAAGCTTAAGAAACCCACCCCCCTTTTAGTATGAGGAAAAAATCCTCATACTTATATAACTACTTGATTCAATTTCCCTCCAAAACATCCTAAAGGATCCTTTTAATTCTACTTCATGCAATTCAAAATCTTTCCAAAGTTAAGGAAATATATTTTAACCAAAAATATTCCTTCTTGCTTCTGATTGGGTTGGGTGAAGAAGGAACAACATTGCGACACATAAAATCAATGCAAAGGATATTCCAATGTTCTAAAAAATATTTCGTCCTCTAGAAAACTACATTCTGTTTGAGAAAATATTTGTTTCCAGAATGTATCACTGTGAGGGTGAATTTATTTTTATATGTCCTTTATTTTTTTGGGTCCACTCAAATGGGTTGATTTACTGAACTGCTTCCCATCCTTTCCTTGTAAGCATCAAAATTTTCAATCATTTACTTGATAATTTCCTCATTAGGCCACAAGTGATAGTGGGAAACAATTTCTTACTTCATACATGTTACATTATTTTCCATAGAGATAATTCTTTCTTTCTTTATCCTCGACAATTTATCAATTTTTTATTCGATTTGTTCCCATTTCTACATGGTAGATATGTTAAAAACCCTTGTCTCTCCATGTTTACCTAAATTATAATCCCTGATAATTCTAATTAAATTCTCCATAATGTCCATTTTGATCTTTTCTCCATTGTACATCCCAATTAATTTTTCTATCAGAAAATGGAGGCCACCGATATACTCCATTTTTGTCTCTTAACTCATCAAGTATTTCAACACATTTCATGAGAATCTCCACTCTTAATTTTGTAGCTTCATAGTATTCCTATTGGTTTCTATAGAATTGAGAGATAGAATCCCTTCGTTGACCTAAAAACCGTAAAATTTCTTGAGGCTTAGGAATATTCAACCTTAGTTTAGGATGTACAAGTAGCAGATGTCATCACAAACTCCAATATTTATTTACTTATCAATAATGATTACATCATTTATTCTTCTCATTCTATTTCATATATTCTCTCTAGTAAAAAATCTCTCAAGATGGCAATCACACATTTATTTCTTGTGATGTGCCCATATACAATACATTAGTTACAATAAATATACAAAATACAATTGATTTCAAAAGAAATTTCCTTTGACTCATGCCTCTATCGGCTTTTGTCTCGTCTTGGTTCAAAGCTGTATTCTATCTGTGCTTGATGTTGGCTTTGAGATCTTTCTAGTGTTATGTGGATTTTTCTACTCTTTCATGACTTTATCCATATATTGTGGCTTTGTTCTTTATTGGTGGCTTCTTCTAATATTTGAGGGACATATTCTATCATTTGTGGCTTCTTTCAGTCTTTGGTGGCTTTTCCCTTTTATATCGTAACCTATTTTAACTCCGCTTTCTCATTTATCCATTTGTGGTTGGCTCTAGACTTTGGTGGATTTATATCTATCACTTTAGCTTATGAAAAAATAATGAAGACCCCTATCAACATTATCCCCCTCTTAAACCCTATCTCATCCTTGAGAGAACAACCGATGAAGACCCATGTACTATTTTCCCAAATGTTTCTTCCAAAACATTTTATGTGGGCATCAACCACCAGAACTTAGACGTTTGGTGTAGTGAAGGATTCCCTCACTCAACTCACCTTATTAGATTTATGGCATTCCAATTTTATAGAGGCATCAACCTCCCCAAAAACTTAGACATCTGGCGTAAGGAAGATTTCCTTTGCTTGACTTGCCCGAATTTTTTTGAGATGCCTCATCCTCAAAGCCCTTATGGTGTGTTTTGTGGCATATACTTCAAGATCTGAGGAGTAATATTATTTTCATAAATGTACCAAGAAGTGAAATTATTGTTTACATGATCTTTCCATTCTTGGAGTTGTGTATTTTCTTGAATTAGTAAAACTATGTCTGATGGGGTGGGATGTGCATGTACCTTATTCCATCTAGCATGAGCGTAGTTTCTTGTTGCATTCTTATCAAAGCTTTATCCAAAGTACCACTACATTCTTGCATATCATATATCTTATTTGTCTACGACCTCTGTTGGTTTTGGTATTTTTGGTGATTTATACTAATTCCCTCCTCGATTTACATCTATATACGTGGAGATATCATACTCGGTATAAGCCTTATATATTTATTGCTCTAGTTTTTCAATTTCGGCCTTATCTTCCATGGTCATACTTGGCCATCCAATGGTGTATGTGTAGTATACTACAACATTGTTCAATTTTGTCTCTAACTTAGTTGCTACAATTTGTAATTCACTTATTCTATTTTGATTCTCTACTTTGTGAGGTTTACTAATTTCTATCTTGTGCTCTTCAATTGTGTTCTTGCAGATTATGTCTTTTTCCACTTCCAAATCTATGCGGTGCTATCTTAAGATTTCACGTGCCATGTCCTCGGTGGATGACTCTATTGATATCTTAGGATCAATTTTTATCGTGATTTGTTTGTTTTGATGGTGGAGAGCATCTTTTTAATTGCTTATTCAAGCTCAACGCACCTTTGCATCTAATCCTATGTAGTACTTTTCTCTAATACTTGGCTGCAAGTAGACTTTTGTAATGGAGTTAGTTTGTCTAAATGGACTTTGAAGCCCTCTGCGGTTTGTTCAACAAATCCTTTCTGCAGCTAAATTGATTGGTCATGTTTCCTTTTTTGTAGAGCTTGCTTGATTTTTACCAATGAATCTCTAGGTGCTTGTGTTGTCACTATACTAGTGGAGGAGGATGTTTGTAAGGTCTGATTTTCTTGTCTTTCTTTCTCCTCCTTCTCTTTTTCCTCCTTTTTCCTTTTTCCTCTTCTTATTTTTGTTTCTTTTATCTTTCTTCTTTCTCCTTCTTGGCTTCTTATTATTTGTCTTTCTTTTATTATGCTTCTTTATCCTCTTTGATTTATTCTTCATTTTTCTTTCTCACGACTTCTTTTGTGGCTTTAATCTCCCTATCTGTTTTATCTTATTCTTCTTTATTTTTCTTTTCTTTCTTTTTCTAATGCTTCTTCTTGCTCCTTTTTCTCCTTATCTTCTATCTATTTTATTTCTACCTCTTCCTTTTCATTTTCTCTATTCGCTCTTGTTCCTTCTTTTTTACGTGCTATTTCTTCTTTCCTTTTCCTTTCTATCACTTCCCATTATGTTTTCTATTTTTCTTTCTTAGCTATGTTTTTAATCTCTTTTTTAAATTTTTCTTCCTATTATTTGTGTGCTCGTAGTTACTTTTTCTTAGCCACTTCTGCGGCTTTCTATTTTTCCACTTCATTATGTTTCTTCTTCTTTTCTTCTTCCTCTATTCAGATTTTTGAGTTGTGGTTCCAGTGTCTTCATCTTGTCTTTCTCTTCTCTCTTTAATTATCAGCCCTATCAATTCTTCTAATTCTTTTATTTTGTTGTGCTAAGATGCAGTATTTTTATTCTCTGTTTTAGTTCGATATTTCTTGTTGGAGATATTTCAAGTGACTTGTTTCTTCTTCCTCTATCTATTATTGTATCTTCTTTGTTAACTCTATTTGGATTAACTACATGATATCCTCAATAACTAATCTATTTTTTTCAAATAGTATACTATTGCTTCTATTATGGCCATATTTTCTCTTCCTAAACTAGCCTCGTATTCATGTGTTGCTTGAGAAATGCCACCACAGGATAAAAATTTATCATAGTATGCATAAGATATTTTTTGTTAACCATTTTTCTATGCATAGCTCTGTCTAAAAATTGGGATCATGATTGCTCTTGTATATGTGTGGGTGATGGAGTATATTATTCTTCTTCTTATTCTTCTAACCACTGAGACTTCTATATATTGATTCTTCTTCTTCTTTTTCTATATTTTCCATGACTTATTTTAAATTCCCTTTATCAACTAGGTACTTTTGTCATTCAAGTAATGGGTCTTTGAATAACACGGGATTTATTTCTCTTTTATGTTTTCAATATTCCTCCACTTGTTTCTAGTTTTCTAGACTGCGTTGAATATTTTTTCCTATATTCTTCAAAGGTTTCCTCAATAACTTCATCAAAGCTAGGGAGGGTAGGTTTTGAGGATCCACAGGGTATGCTTGCAATGCTTGTATGGATGTGGCTACTAATTCATTTGAAGCTTCATAGGGCCACGGTTGTATTTTGCTGGCACGTGGGACTAGTGGCTTGATAAAAGTTTAGTCAATATCTGCAATAAACATAACTTCGTGCTCATATTTTCCACAACTTGTTATGATATTCTAGATCTATTTGCAACTATCCCCTGTAATTTTATCTGTCCATCTAATAAGTGAGGTTATTTGTGTAACTACATATATTGTTCTCATATTCTCCTAGATTTGCTCATCCATAGGAATATCCATTTTCCAATCAATTAGTTCATCTATTTGAGGGAGTGTTGTTGTGAAAGTACATCACTAGACGTACTTATTATTGAACCATAAAAACATGTGTGTTTAACTTCTTTAATCCTCCTTACATTCTCATGAAATTTTTTCGCTAATAATTCTATTAGGTTATATCATAGTGGGTTGTAACCATAGCTAATGTAATTTGGGCACTAAAACCATGGGCGTCATCCTCCCTATTAGTATGGTAAATTTTAAGAAAAATATCTTTGGTGGTATACCACAGAGTAGCATTCAAAATATTAGAAATTTTGATGCCTCGTTTGCATGTCGTGATGCCCATATCCATCGCCGTATCCTTCATTGGAACCTTATTCTTTGTTAGAGAAGATCATCCTTTGTCCCATAGCTCTGATAACCCTAGCTAACACTTCGGTGTTGATTTGGTATGGTTTATCGAGATAGAGCATTTGATTATGTAGATGGTGAGGAGAACTTTAATTTCCTGTCTACCCTAGGAAAATAGAATTTTTCTCCATGCATAGAGTTTTAATTCCCCAATTAATTTTGCATTCTACTTATACTCTTCTTGGGTTTCGAATTTATAATGACTAGTAATGCCTTATATACCTAAAGTCGGAATGATTGTATTCAACAATAGGGGAATGGATATACCTTTGGAGGTCACGTGTACATGTGAATTTGAAAGGAATGTGTGAAAATTCCCCCTCTGGATTGTGCATATTTGATTTCATGGAGTTCTTCTAGAATTTCGGCCTTGGAAGCTCTTCTATGTGACTTCGATTGGAGTATCCATGTCTTCTTCTTAATTTTCCCTAGTTTTTTCCTAGCTTGCTTTGTCACCCTTGATGTTTTTCTTGATCTCTTCTGTGTTTGAAATGCCTTATCTTTTTGTAATTAATCCCTTTATATGGATTTTATGTCCACCTAGCGTATTTATTATTTCCTCGTCGGGCTAGATTTTTGTTTTATTTCGTGGGTTTCCTTGTTACACAATTTGTACATGATTTTTACGTGGATTTTCCTTCCTTTGTGTCATGGGTTTTATCTTTCTTTGTTTCACAGTTTTATTTTTCCTTTTTTCGCGGTTTATTCCTCTTCTTCCTTCCATGGTTTTCCTATTCCTTATTTCAGCGATACTTCCCTATATTATTTGATTCATAGTTTTCTTCAATCTCTCTTTTCCATGGGATTACTTTCTTCTTCCATTAGAAATTTTTTCCTTGTTTCTTCATATGGAAAATTTACTCTTCTTCTCTTCATTGTGTGGATTTAATATTTTCTTTTTCTTTGTGCCTTTAATTTTCTTTATTAAATGGGTATGATCCCTTCACGGTTCCATCCTCTCTTTACTACGTGGGTATTATTTCTCCACATCTCTTTCCTTTGTTCTATGTTTTTCATACTTTTAAGAGTAAGGATGCCCTTGTAGGTTTTCATCCCACCCCTCATCCTATCTACTAACTAGTTTTAAGATAAGTCATTACTATTTTTATTGCATGAGTAGTCTTCCTCCATGATTTCTTCTTTCTTCCCCTCTTTATTTTTCTAAGGGTAGAGATACCCTTGTAGGTTTTCATCCTACCCCTCAACCTACCCACCACATTTTGAAATTTTCAAGTAGGTCGGTATTTTTTTCTCTCTTTTTTTAATTTGTTTGTTTTCATTTTTAGCCAAGTTATGTATATTTTTAATCTTTCCCAATTCACATATCCCAAGATTTATTCCAATTTTAAGGTTTGTATTTTTACTACTTTGGAAGACGATAACTCCTTGATGATATATGGTCCTAGCCATCTTACCTTAAAATTTCCTAGATGTTTATACTTGTTATCATAAAAATTACTTAATCTCTAATATCATATTGCTTCCTCTTTATGTGGAGGTCATGCCACACCTTCTATTTTCTTTACTCATAGGTCTGGTTATACATGGCTATGAACATCTTTTCATCAAGGTTTTCTAATTCTATTATCCTTTCATGAACTGAATCATCGCTTAGTCTTTCTAAAAACTATTGTAATCCTTAATCTTGGAAACAAAAAAATCTATGGGGACCGTAGCTTCTAATCCATAGAATAATATGAATGGTGAGTATTTTGTGAGCCTTTTATAGGTTGTGTGGTACACCCATAGAGCGGTAGGTATCTTTAAATCCTAGTTTGTTGTTTTAGTAGTGAATACATTTTTTAAAACCTTCTCTAGTACCTTGTTGAATGCCTCTACTATTCCATTCACTTGGGGATGGTATGGAGTACTTATATTATGATTTATCATAAACCCACTCAATAAGTATTGAATGGTTGCATTCATAAAATGTTTACCTTGGTCACTAGTGATGCTCAAAGGACATCCAAACCTTGTAATGATGTTCTCATATATGAATTTGCAGTTGTTTTGGTAGTACAATATTTTGTTGGAACCACTTCTACCCATTTTGTTAAATATTTTGTCCTAGTTATGATAAATATTTCTTGAGAATGTTTAGTGGCTAGTTTGATGGGTCTAATGAAATCAATAGCCCATTTTTCAAATGGAACTACTGAGACAAAACTTGTCTCCATGGCATCTCATCCATTGTATTGGGGTTCCCTACTCTCTAAAATATGTCACATGACCTAGCATGTTTATGTACATCCTTAAAAATCATAGGCCACCATAGACCAGCCATCATTACCTTCCTTTTTATCTTCTCTCCTCCATTATGGCTGCCTGCTATGCCTTCATGTTCCTCAATCAAGACAATCTTTCTCTCATGCTCCATAGCTACTCTTATAAGGACATCATCTTGTCTTTGAAGCAATTTAAATGGAAATGCTATACTTAGCAAGTTTATCTTCTATTGATGGGTGTAATTACTTGGGAATTCTGTTATATGTAGTAGTTGTGCAATTTCATCAAACTCGTTAGGTATGGCTTTGATCCATAATAAATAAGCACCAGGAAATTCATCATCTATGGGCACCTCATCTTCTCCATTTTTAATCCTTTATAAATAATTCAGACCATTAATTAATTTCCCAAGTTTTACTTCCTGAGAAAAAGCAAATTCTTGAAATAACATGTGCCATCTACATATTCTCCCCTGTAACAATGATCTATTTAATATATATTTTAAGGGATCATGGTCAATGTAAAATACAAATGAGGTGACTAATAAATATTGTTTGTATTTCATTAATACATAGACCATGCTTAGTGCTTCCCTTTGAGTTGTTGTGTAAATTTTTTTACGCCTTGGCCAACTTCCTCCTAGAAAAACTATAGGATGATCCATATTATCTCTAGGGTGAGTAACTACAACTCCAATTTCTAACCCAGATGCATCCACATGAACATGGAAGGGTACCTTCCAATTAAGAAAAATCAAGATTGATGCATGTAAAATTTTTCTTTCAAGATCTCAAATGCATCGCACATTCTTGAGACAAGATATATGTTTATTTTTCACTTATTCAATAATTATTCTAGTGGGGTACTTATCTCTGCCTAGTTTTTGATAAAATTTCTATGATAAATCATGTACCCAAGGATTTTCTCTACTTTTTGTTGTGTTTTTAGCGGTGGTAGATTAAAAATCATAGAATTCTTCAATGGATCAATTAATAGACCTTCCTTACAAATTATGTGTCCCAATAGTGTGTCAAATGGAGTCAAGAAAACACATTTCTTAAAATTCAATTATATTTGTAATTCTTTGCATCTTTGAAACATCATCCTTAACAATTCTATGTGGTTCTTCAGTAGTCCATAAGCATTCGAGTCATCAAGATAGACTTTCAGAAATCATGAATGAAATCTTTGAATGCATTAATGAACCTACCGAACACGGTTGAGTCGTTTTTAAGCCCAAATGGCATAAATGTATACATAAAGGACCCACATTGTGTGTAAAAATTTATTTTGGGTTGGTCCTCAGGGAAATATTTAGTTGGTAGTAACCGAATAAACCATCTATGAATGAGTATACTTCTCTGCCAACCACAATTTCCAATACTTCTTATGTAAAAGGGGTTGGAAATGGATCATGTAAACCTACTTTATTTATCTCCTATAGTCTACATAGACACGTATCTACCCATTATTTTTGTTTTGAATCACCATCAAACCGATTAATTTCAATTCATCAACAGGTTTGATAATCTTAGCATTCAACAATTTTTCAATTTTGACTTCACCTTCACCTTTACATTAGGATACAATCTATATGGTATCTTCTTTATTGGCTTGAATCCAATTTTTATTTGAATTTTCATTTTCCCTACCTCCTCTTTGATTCCCTTCAACTCTTTTAAATCATTGGGGAAAATAGCTTGTAACTCTTGTAGTAATTCCACTTCTTTAGCCACTTCTTCTTCTTACCAGTAGTCTCAAATTTTGGAAAAATTCTCATCTCCATTTGTCCCATGTTTTCATTCCTGATTTTCAAGGGTTGGTAATAGTAATTTTCTCCTTCATATTTCTTCTCTACTACTGTTATTTCATCCTCTATCACCTTGTATCTTAAATTCTATGGTTTTTCCTCTTTATCTTGCTTTTCCACAGTAAAACACCGAGCCATTTTTGGAATATTCTTCAAAGTTTCTTACGGCTTTAGAATCTCGGGATGTGTTTTATTCTCCTCTTCAAAATTTTTTTTGATTACTTCATTTGGTGTCAAAAATAGGAATGTTAAAATATTTTGTAATGCTCTTAAGACATTTAAATATGTGTCTAAAAATTAAAGGTATGGTAGAAGTATTTAACTATTTGATCCCAATCTCTAGTATCCCTTCTAATTTCTTGATGTGAATACCAAGATCATGGTATGGGCCCTAGGGTCCATACAAATAATTAAATCCATAGTAAGGAGAATTCTTCCCACATAGTCATTAGTGTTGTTCATAGATTTGAATGTGCTTTTGTGGGTTAGTTTCACTGGTGTATTTGGGAATCATGACATAGTAGCCTTCACTCTCCCTATATCTGGATTCAAGAAATGTTTTGATTGAGTTCTAATGAGTTACATTATGCTTATGTGTTTCATAGCAAATTGTAGCATTTATAATAGGGTATCATCCAATGCCTCCATCCTTGCCTTATCTTCTCTCTACCATTATGGCCACCTGTTATGCCTTCATGTGCCTCAATCAAGACAATATTTCTCTCATGCTCCATAGCTACTATTATAAGGACATCATCTCGTCTTTGAAGAAATTTAAATGGAAATGCTATACTTAGAAATTTTATCTTCTATTGATGGGTGTAATTACTTGGGAATTCTATTATATGTAGTAGTTGTGCAATTTCATCAAACTCGGTTAGGTATAGCTTTGATCCGAATAAATAAGCACCACGAAATTCATCATCTATGGGCCCCTCATCTTCTCCATTTTTAATCCTTTATAAATAATTTAGACCATTATTTAATTTCCCAAGTTTTACTTCCATGAGAAAAAGCAAATTCTTGAAATAACATGTGCCATCTACATATTCTCCCCTGTAACAACGATCTATTTAATATATATTTTAAGGGATCATGGTCAATGTAAAATATAAATGAGGTGACTAATAAATATTTTTGTATTTCATTAATGCATAGACCATGCTTAGTGCTTCCCTTTCTGTTGTTGTGTAATTTTTTTCTGCCTTGGCCAACTTCCTCCTAGAAAACACTATAGGATGATCCATCTTATCTCTAGGGTGAGTAACTACAACTCCAATTTCTAACCCAGATGCATCCACATGAACATGGAAGGGTACCTTCCAATTAAGAAAAATCAAGATTAGTGCATGTAAAATTTTTTTTTCAAGATCTCAAATGCATCTCGCACATTCTTCAGACCAAGAGATATGTTTATTTGTTCATGTATTCAATAGTTATTCTAGTGGGGTACCTATCTCTGCCTACTTTTTGATAAAATTTATATGATAAATCATGTACCCAAGGATTTTCCTTACTTTTCGTTGTGTTTTTAGCGGTGGTAGATTAACAATCAAAGAAGTTTTCAATGGATCAATTAATAGAACTTCCTTACAAATTATGTGTCCTAATAGTGTGCCAAATGGAGTCAAGAAAATACATTTCTTCAAATTCAATGATATTTGCAATGCTTTGCATCTTTGAAACATCATCCTTAACACTTGTATGTGGTTCTTCAGTAGTCCATAAACTATCTAGTCATCAAGATAGACTTCTAGGAAATCATGAATGAAATCTTTGAATGCATTAATGATCCTACTGAACACAGTTGGGGTGTTCTTAAGCCCAAATGGCATAAATGTATACATAAAGGACCCACGTTATGTGTAAAAATTTATTTTTGGTTGGTCCTCTCGGGAAATATTTACTTGGTAGTAACCGAATAAACCATCTATGAATGAGTATACTTCTCTACCAACCATATTTTCCAATACTTCTTCTGTAAAAGGGGTTGGAAATGGATCATGTACACATGCTTTATTTATATCCCTATAGTCTATGTACATGCGTATCTCCCCATTTTTTTTGTTTTGAATCACCATCGGAAGGATCCATTTCAAGTTATCAACAGGTTTGATAATCCTAGCATTCAACATTTTTTCAATTTCGACTTCACCTTCACCTTCACATTAGGATTCAATCTATACGGTATCTTATTTATTGCCTTGAATCCAATTGTTATTTGAATTTTCATTTTCTTACCTCCTCTTTGATTCCCTTCAACTTTTTGAAATCATTGGGAAAATATTTTGTAACTCTTGTAGTAAATCCACTACTTTAGCCACTTCTTCTTCCAACCAGTAGTCTCCAATTTTGGTAAACTTCTCATCTCCATTTTTCCCATGTTTTCATTCCTGGTTTTCAAGGGCTGGTAATAGTAATTTTCTCCTTCATCTTTCTTTTATACTACTGTTCTTTCATCCTCTATCACCTTGTATCTTAAATTATTTATTTTTTTTCTCTTTATCTTTCTTTTCCATAGTGAAACACTTGAGCCATTTTGGAATATTCTTCAAAGTTTCATACGGCTTTAGAATCTCGGGACGTGTTTTATTCTCCTCTTGAGAATGTTGTTTGATTACTTCATTTGGTGTCAAAAATAGGAATGTTAAAATATTTTCTAATGCTCCTAAGACACTTAAATATGTGTCCCAAAAATTAATGGTATGGCGAAGTATTTAACTATTTGATCCCAATCTCAAGTATCTTTTCTAATTTCATGATGTGAATACCATGATCATGCTATGGGCCCTAGGGTCCATACAAATAATTAAATCCACAGCGAGGAGAATTATTCCCACATAGTCATCGGTATTATTCATGATTTTAATGTGCTTTTGTGGGTTAGTTTCACTGGTGTATTTGGGAATCACGACATAGTAGCCTTCACTGTCCCTATATCTAGATTCAAGTAATGTTGTGATCGAGTTATAATGAGTTACATTATGGTTATGTATTTCACACCAAATTGCAGCATTTATAAAAGGGTCATCATCAATGCCTCCATCCTTGCCTTATCATTAGGAAATATTCCTTCCATAATTTTAATGTACCCTCAATATCCTCAAATCCTGAATACTTTTGTAGTGTCTAGTGGGATGCCATGTGGCTCGGTCTGTACACACTTTTGATTGGAATATTTTACACTTCTTCTTCCACAAAAATAATATCTTTTGCTAGCATAAAAATATCATCCTCTTATTCAAATGAGTCTTTGGAGGGTGCAAAAATGTCACCCGTAGTGTTATAGTTTTCTCCTAGCGTGATAAATTCTAGTTGTTATTCTTCCTACGTAGTGCAGTTCTCTCATTATTTATTCTAGAATCCCATGTATCCAAGAGTCTACCTTATCTAAACTTTTGGATATCTCTTTGGATTTTACTAAAATTTCACCATTCGAGTTTGGTTTTATTCTTTCTCAATGTTGGAAAATTAATTTAGTGCATACACCACTATCGTATCATGTCATACCTCCTCTACCCATGCAACACTCATTCCTGCATGCAAAGGTACATGAACACATATAACATCTAAATTGAATGACACCTATTCTTCAAAACTTAGTGTGCCATTATACTATACAAACCATTATAAGGCTAGGATAGTTTTATATGAAGGATTCTCAGCCACATTCTCTACCACTTCAAAATTCACCATTTTCTTTATTCCCTTGAAATTTACTACTACATTCTTTAACAATCCTGGTGGTTGTCTATATGATCCATCTGCTAGTACGATAAAGTATCTTGTGGGTTCCAAAGTAGGTTTACAAAGAATTTCCCATGTATTTTGAGACATCATGTTGACATTCATGCCAAGATAAAGTAGTACTTTAGTGATTTTGGTATCAAAAATATCTAATTCTAAGTAGATTACAGACTTGTACCATGTTTTCTAAGTATGAAATATATTTATTTTCTTCTTATTGTGTCCTCCTTAAATTCTATGGACATGGTGAGTCCTCTCTTCTTTATTCTATTACTTGTTGAATTGTTTTAGCTTATCTATTAACCCATAATTGATAGTTAATTTTGCTAGTTCCTGTAAAGCATTAACCTCTTCTTCTCCAAAACAATTTTTCTCTCTTTCTTCAATGGATTGTTCTTCCCTTACAATTTCCTACTCTTTTCAACTTCTTTTAGGTGGAACCCTAGCCTAACCTCTTTATCATTGCACTTCTCTTCATCAAAAGAATTTTGTTCTTGTGGTAGCCTTATTCTTTTCTTCTTTTTATGTACTGCCTCATTCTTGGTGGCACTTCTGGTTGTAATAACTACTCTATATCGAGGTTCTATTATCTTTCCTTATCATCCTACATACTTCCTTTACTTCATCCAATTCATCCTTTCAATTCTCAACATTCTTCCTTTGCTCTAACTACTTTAATTGCTCCTTTAGACATTGGATCTCCCTTACAAAATCTGAATCACATCCATAGTCTCTTGATACACCTCCTTTTGATGAGTAGGGTCTAGGTAATTTCCATGTATCACTTCTTCTCTTAAAACTAGTTTCATTTTCCTTGACATCTCCCTATCACGTGTGGCCTCTACTCGCATCGTCACCAAGTCAAGCTCTATTCCTACCTCACGTGCCACTCTTGGCATCCACTATGAATCATCCTTCTTAATGCTCACCATCCCAGTGCCTTTGTATTTTCGGTGTTGTTGGTTCATATGCTCATAAAGCTCTAGATACTCTTCATACTTATGTTTCTTTCCACACCATGAGCATTGTAATAGATCAAGACGCTCACATTTGTAATTCTATGTAGATCCATAGTTATAATAGGTTCCTCATGGGAAATCACTTGGTCCTCCACAAGTAGTTACTAAGAACACAAAATCCTTTGTGAATACCTCTTTCATGTGCTTCTCCATCTACGCGTCCTTCAAAATGACAATCATCGTCCTTTGAAATGCTTGAAAGATTAGTCGACACACACCCGGATCAATAACATCATGGATCTCGATATATCGATCTATAATCCTTGGTATCTTAGGTGGTAGAGGTACAAATATTGCAATAGAAAGAAACATTCTTTTGAATTACATGCTATAGTAGAGGGAATCTACTTGTATCATGATCCGATGGTAAATTTCACATTCTATCACTATAGTGCATACTTTTGATTTATGAGGGAACATACCCTTTGTATGCCCTTACACTTCACATTACGTAAACCGGATCCTACTACGAACCTCATGCGTTGAGTTTGCATACAAATTCTCTAACTTCTTAGCCATTACATAAATTTGAGCCTCCAGAAAAGGAATAACACCAGTATCAATGCTCTCAACAACTTTGGCACGTAGGAAGCTTCAATGCGTCACATGGGTCTATGAAAGTCTTGTGTGATAGATCCCTCCTAAATGGTGTTATCAATCCTCCAAAAAAACATTGACCATGTTGAGAAGGATGAATCTCATAGGATATTTTTTACAACAGAGTCTTAAAACGTGCTTCATACTCCTGCACACTCTCTTCCATTCCCTATTTGATATCCTTGAGTGTTTATGTTCTTCTACTCAAAGTCACGGATATAGAAATTTTCTAGGAAGGAATTCTTCAACACAGTGTATTCTACCACCATCTAAAGTGGGTAATACTTCATATACAAACTATGTGCATGCCCTTACAATGTTGTTACAAACCAACTTGGCTTCCGCTTTGAGGTAGTGATCCCTTTTGCATGCCATAGTAATTCACACTTGTGCACATGCTTTGTAACATCTTCAATACCCCTATAGTCTAGTAAGTGCAAATACATCTCAAAAAACACTTGGGGAGGTGGCTGGGGTCCTTGTCCTCCTGATCCAGAGCCTTGGTTCCCTCCGGTGTTTCCTCCTCCACCAGATCCACTAGATCCACCAAGTCCTATTCCTCTAGACCTACAGATCCACCTCTTGCAGTTGGAAAAGGTCCTAAAGTGGTCGCACCTAGTGTTCCCAACGTCCCCCTTTGAATTGCATGTCGATAGTTGGTGATATTTTCCCACTACTAGTTATACTTACCACGCCACTCCCAGATGCAATACCCAAACCTTGCATACTTGCACCTTGTCCCCAAATTCCCCCAAATAAAGGAATGGATTATGCAGCCATGGATGTTCCAAATGATAAATTATATCTCACTGGGATAGATCGATTCCCACCAATACCAACTGGGTTAACAATACTTCTCCCTTGATCTAGAAAACCAAGCACCAGGGGTTGGTCGCCAAGTGGGTTCGAGATGCTCATCAACACCTCTTATTTTCTATGTGATGAACTCTCATCGGAAGGCTGAAGGGACTCTCTCCCATAATTTCCAAGATGGGGTAGCAAACTGCTCAAGTTTCACATCCTTTGAATGAACCTCAACTCCTTCCCACAATTCTTAACTCCATAGATCCATCACATTTATAACCTCACCTTGTCTAGTCATATCCCTTTCATGATCTTCACTATACTTGAGTCATCTCTCCTCCCTTTCCTTTTCATCCATAATGTCCATCATCTTCCTCCATCCTAGCTTCTTGTCCCCATGCTCAAAGAAGCTTAGCCAACCATGGGAAATTCATCCAAACTAAAGGTAATGACCAAGATATTCATAGCCAAAGGAAGAACATGCAAAAATGATCTTCTAGGTTCCCTCAAAAACTTGAACTCAGTAACTTCTGGGAAAGAATATACATAAATGGCGTATTCAAGAGTATAATTAGTTAGCAATCTCTTCCACCAATGATCAACAACACTCATCCAGTCGGATCTACATCCTGTGACCTTTGATAGTCATCTTAGGTCCATACGTGTGATGTGTATTACTTGCTCAATCTAGATGCATATGTTGAAATCCATTCATATAGTTCTATTGGAAAATAGTAGAAGTATGTCTCATACATCTCATGGTATAGGTTATCTTCTACCCATCTACGTGATGAAACTCGGGTCGAGTGTTGAATCTCTAAGAAAATGCATCCTCCATGCTCTTGAACCATCCTTCAACACTTTCAAAGGTCGGATGCTCTATCATCACACATCATAGGGACAATGATGCATGTCATTTCTCACAACAACTTCGAAAATAGGTCCTTAAATGAAACAAATATGTAGTCATTATTATACCCTTAGACGGTAGTCTAATCCCATGTGCACTAGCCTATCACCTGGTGGGAGGTGGGTGCTCACTGAGAACGCATACGGGTGCCAAGTCTCTCCTTTATTATATTTTTGTGAGAATACACCATCTTATAATACGTAATCAAATGTAGAAGAATAGAAAAGAACCATACAACATTTTAAGAACCTAGAATGATTTTTCACCCCATTGCATCCGAAAAGAGAAATAACAAACAACATATCTAAGCTGATTCATTTATAAAGTAAATGCATAAGGATTTTACTCATGAACTCATATGTGATTTGAGAAAAGAGTCTTATATTCATATTAATATGTTCAATAATCACATTACATTCATTGAGGCCATAGTAGACCAATATAACCGTGTAGATCAAGGTCATGCATTAATACTAGACTATGTCCCTTATACCCCAGGGATAATCACAGACCCATCCCCATAAACATGCCATCACTCCCAGAGTTCTCCTAATCCCTAACCCCTAGATCCCTCCATTATATTTTTATAGAGCTTTTCCAATCTTCAACCACTTTTTCTTCTTCTTTTTTATTCTTTCGGGCACTTGTATTTATAACCTTAGCAACCAATGCCATGCCTTTCTGAAGTTATAGATCGGTTGAAAAGTGTCAAAGTGGTCCTCTATGGAATCATGCCTTCTCATATCTGAGCTCTCCACTCTTTTCAATGATGTCTTTCTAGATCCTTCTACCACATGGAATATTCCTTTTGTGGCTACCAAGTTACTAGGATAAAACCTTATCCATTCCACATGCACTGATCGGGTCATGATTTTCTCATGTACTTCCAGGAACATCAAATATGGCTAAGTCCCAAAACCCTTCTTTTACCTTGTGTACATGCCAAGGGTTCTATTAAAACCTTCTACAACCCTATCCTACATGCCATCACCTTGTGTCGCCTTCTTTAATTAGCCCCACATGCCCACAGGCCTTCTTGTACTTAGAAAAATAATTTATAGGTCCAACATTCATGTGAGAATGATTTAGAGAAGTAACACAATATTTTCAAATGAATGACATTGAGGAGAGAGATGGATCACGAAGGATTTGGAGCTCACGTAGAGGACATGGAGCGGATCATCTATAACTCCCCATTTGGAAAAACATGATAGGGAACCCTCATTGGCCTCTTATGAGAGTGTGCTAACAGAGACATCTTGGCTTATGGGTGTGCATTTGAATCTACCGACAACCTAGCCCTTTGCACTTGGTTTTCAGGTTTCTAGTATAACCAATGGTTAGCAAGCTAGTTTAGGTAAAATATTTACAAGAGTAGAGTTGACTTATCAACAAGTTCAAGAGTGAATCAAATAACAAGTACATTTATAAATAGGAATACATCTTCCATATTATTTGGAGGACCATTTGGATGAACCTTTTTAGGTGCATCATCGGCGTAAGAATCCAATTGCTCAAAAATTTGGAGTCACATTAGGGAGTAGAAAAACTTCACAGTTGTAGGAGCTCGGTTTAGCACC
Organism: Taxus wallichiana var. yunnanensis; assembly: GCA_018340775.1. Lineage (NCBI taxonomy): Eukaryota > Viridiplantae > Streptophyta > Pinopsida > Cupressales > Taxaceae > Taxus > Taxus wallichiana. The sequence continues at coordinate 294,433,749 of CM031233.1, read as the reverse complement.
ACTTTGTTGAGACATATGGCAAGTGCAACCTTTGGTTTAATTCATGTTACAGGTGAAGGATCAAGAGGAAGAGGTGGCTCAAAATCTTATGGATTTTTGGATCTGCGGAGTAGAGGTAACATAAGAGGTTCTTGATCTATGGGCATGGTCCTCACCAGCCCTAAAATATTTACATGGAGATGTTGCTTCATCTTCTAGAGTATATGGGAATAGAAGATTCTATTGAACATGTGCATATGTGTGAGATATTATAGCGTGCAAAAGGAACTAGGGATTCGAGCGCAAGGTAATTTAGTTTGTAACTACATTATAGGGATGCACACATAGTTGGTACATAAATTTTGACCCCTGATAAGACTTGTGGATTATACGGTGTTACGAGATGCTTTAATTAAGGAATTTTATATCCACGAGTTTGAGAAAAAAATTACAAGAACACTTAAGGATATCAATAAGGGAACTACTTAGAGTGTTTAGGAATATGATGTTCATTTCAAAACACTTTTTCTAAACTTTCTTATGGTATGCATCCAAGATAGCATGCACAATGGTTTTCGGAGGCCCTGATCACACATTTTAGGAGGGAACTCTCACATAAGACATATGCACACCCATGTGAATAACTTTAAGAATCTTTGTGCATCGAAGGATTTGGGAGTATAGACACTAGAGTGAACCCATTCTGGAAGCTCAGACTACATATATGGAAAATCAGTTGGATAAAATATTAGCCAATACAACACATGAGACAAGATGTGGAATTTGTTTCATAGATAGTGAAGTAGAGGGGAATACTAAGGATATTTCTCCTCACACATCGGTGCACTCCTTATTCTTTGGAATGTGATATATGTCATTTGGAATATGATACAACTCGTTCTCCATTATTGCAACATGCAATAAGAAAGAACGTGTCTTGCTACTATAAACATTTCAATTCCATGACTCATAATAATCTTGAAGATTACGGGTTGATTGATCGATTCATAATGCCATTGATATTGGTTTATGAAAGATGGGATTTTCAAATAAATCTAAGGATAAAGGTAAGCAACATGATCATGATCACACTCAAGGGTACTATGATCAAAATGAAGGGATTTTTAGGGAGGCCGTGGTAGAAGATGAGGATATCATGGTGTATTCGGAGGTTGATGCCATGACGGTGGATGAGGTGAGTTCCCTCATGGAACATGCTATACGTGTGGATCCCCTAACCATTACAGGCATGAATGTCCTTATAACATTACTTGTTATTTTTGTGGAAAGAATCATAACTATGAAGATTTCTGGACTTATATGAACATCCGAGGAAGTATCATAAACATGAGAACAAGGGCATAGGGATGGCAAGAATAAAATGCACCTTAGAAAACCAATGGATGTCAAAGTTACAAACGGATCTTGAGGTAGTACTGTGAAGATTACTACAAATGTTGAGGCTTTTGCACTAGAAAAACATTGCAACTAAAGCCTACCATCACTAAGGAGGAGGTTTTACATGAAAAAAATTTCCGGATGCTACACATAATAAGGAGGTTTATTAGGAAACCATGGAGGTGCTTAGAAATATGCAGGGTGAAATACAATGTTTAAAGGAGCAGGTTGTGAAAGTTGGAACAAAATAATGAAGTGAGACTTTCTAGTCGGAATCTTTGATGATATGAAGGAATTATGCAAGATATTGTGTCGGAGAACTTTATTCCATTACTAGGGATTTGGTTGAAAGGTGACACTCTAAACATTGGTATTGAGAATGGATGGAAGATTTTGCATGCTAATCTCCCTTCCCATAGCTTGGATTAAAATAAGGAGATCACTTTGAATTTTTTTATGGATAGATGGTTTTTGAGCCATATTTTGATTGACACAGGTGTAAAAGTGAATGTACTTACCTTAGATTCATAGGTTCAAATAGGTATACCTCCATTGCATCCATCTTCTAATTTAGTGTATATGGTGAATCAAACTAAGGCCATGCCAATTGGGCCAAGTTCACTTTGTGGACTTTAAGGTCTTAGCATTTACAAAATTGGATAACTTGCCGGCTCTACTTGGGCACCCTTGGTGCTATGAAAATAATGATGATCTATGGTTTAATAAGGGATATATCAATTTTGAGAACAAGGAAGAAAAAAATATTATCCCTTTAACAGATGGGAAATATGCACCTTATGTTTATCCTTTAAGTGAAGATGACCTTAAAATAATTTATGTATGTACCATTCAAGATCCAAAAGCACTTGAGCCATCTAAGGAATGAATTCTCCATTAGGATGATGCACCATCCTTCAGTGATACTACAAGTATTACTTGTGATAATTAGGCACATGGATCTTACAATATGGTTGGGAGTGAGGTAAGAAGCAAAAATGCATGTGTACGTAGCCCACGCTATGTTAGGAGGTTAGATAACAACATGGTACCTTGATACACTAGAGAAGGAAACCCTAAGGTATTCTTGTGAGCCATGGAGGTACTCTAGAAGGATAAGGGGAGATAAGGAATATGTTAGTGTATACGCTTCTTGGGATAGCAATGCATTAGTGGATGGTTCATAGGGATAATCTCATAGAATGGAGAGAAGTGATTTTTTTTCTTTTAGCCTAGTTTCTCATGAGTAATGCGCCTACTCAAATCTATGAATATCATTGTAATAATCATGTTCAGCACCACGATTAGTAGTGTGAGACACTTTGGATAGAGGGGTATTAGGATTTCCACCTTTGTCATGGGTGCATAAGTTGTATTTCACATTGTGAGGCTATGTGCACACATTGTATGTTTATGCAGAGTTTAGTAGAGAGACTAAAAATTGACAAAACTTGACTATAGGAATGATCCAAAAATTTTAATACTTCTCCACTAAACCCCATTCAAATGAGGCATTACAGGGTATGAAGCACTTGACTATGGAAGATAGTGAAAAATCTTAAGAAATAATTCAAGAGTTACTTGGTGAGTCATACCTAGAAGTGCACTTTGAACAAATGGAAGAGACAGAGGCGGACCTACTTGAGTGCACCTTCTTAGAGAAGGTGAAAGGAAAGATGGTATATATGGTGGATGATGAAGAAGTGGAAAATTTGAACATATATCATTCAGATTGTATGCATGAGGTCTTAAATAGTGTGGATAAGAAGGAACATGCCTACCATGAGCCTATAAAGATGAAGAAAGTGGATATTGGCATGGATGTTGAACCTAAGAAGGCCATAATTAGAGATTGCTGGTCTAAATTTGAAGTGGATAAGATAATTGAGTTGCTACATGATTTTTGAGCTTATTTCCTAGGGGCTATCATGAGTTGAAAGGGGTTCATGAATCTTTGGGTGAGATGAAAATTAATTTAAAGGAAGGTGTGTTCCTCGGTTAGGAAGAGACCTTATAGGATGAACCCTAACCTACACATAAAATTTAAAGAAGAAATTGACAAGATGTTGGAATCTGGAATTATTGAGCCCATAGAGGAATCAGAGTGGGTTAGCCCTATGGTAATCAACATAAAGAAATATGGAAGAATAAGGATTTGTGTGGACTACGAGAGTTGAATGTTGCATGTGTGATTGATCATTTCCCTACACCATTCACCGAGGAATGATTGGAAAGCGTTGCATGGCATGAAATTTACACTTTTATAGATGGATTCTCTAGGTATCATCAAGTAAGAATTGCTAAAGAGGATCAAGAAAGGATAACTTTCATGCAGATTAATGGGGAATTTTTGCATACATAGTGATACTCTTTGGATTGAAGAATGCACCTACAATATTTTTACGCATTATGGTTCAAGCATTCTGCGGGATTTTATTCATAAATTCTTATAGGTTTACTTGAATGATTAGACCTTCTATGGGTTTATCTAGGATCATTGTGACAATTTGTGGTTAATGTTTGAGATGTGCAGATTATTAAACATCTCTTTAAATATCAAGAAATACTTATTTACTATACCTTTTGGAACTATGTTAGGGAATATCAGCTCCAAGGAGGGTTTTTAGTATATCTAACTAAGATTGCAGTCATTTTAGGCTAGGAGGAACCACCACTTAGAGTGAGGTGTGTGGATTATTTTCTCACATAGGATATTATATAAAATTTTATTAAAGGATATGCTAATATTTTCATGCCCTTGGAGGATTTATTAAAAGGTAAAGGGAAGTTCTATTAGGGAGAACCAAAGTGGCGCACATTCAAAGCATTGAAGGAAAGGCTTACTAAGACACATATTTTACATTTTCATTCATGGAATATACCCTTTCATGTACATGTGGATGCCTCTAGCATGGCCATTGGTGCAATTTTAGCTTATCCTCAAGAAGGAATTGTAGATCATCCTATCTATTGTACTAGTAGAAAGTTGACTCATGTAGAACATAATTATACATCTATAGAGTGCAAAATATTTTCAATGATCTACATGCTACATAAGTTCAAAAAGTACTTTCTAGTAACACCTTTTGTGTTCTATATAGATCACATGCCATTGAAATAATTGGTACATAAGTTGATGTTATAGGGGCACATATTCCGATGGGTTCTATTATTCCAAGAATTTCACTTTACAATTATGGTAAAACCAAGTAAAATATTTTATGGCCCGAGACCACGTATCAAGTATTCAATTGGGAGAGGACATGCAGAGTATTGAAGATAAAATGTCAAATGCATAGTTATACAGATTGAACTACGCAACCTCAGAGATAGAGGATATTTTTTTCCTTTTATGCATAAGTATGGCACCTGAAGAATTTAAGGCCTTGAACAACAAACAAATTGCAATTTGTGCCACATCTTTCTTGTTGATCAGTGGTGACTTATATAAACTAGGCCAAGATGAAGTATTGTGTTGGTGTGTACTAGACCATGAGTACACAAAAATTAAGGTGGAGGCTCATGATGATATTATAGGTGGACACTATGAAGGTGACACCACTACACACAAGATTCTACTAGCTGGTTTATGGTGGGAAACCTTGTACAAGGATTGAAATGAGTATTTTTAAGGCATGTGATCACTTTGTTAGTACCTTGGAAAACCTAGGCAGAGATAATAAATTCATTTGAGGACTATTACTAGTGTAGAGCCTTTTTTGAAATGGGAATTTGACTTTGTGGGTCCATTTTCCTGAGCCATGTGCAAAAATAGATCACACTATATCATCACTTGTACATATTATATTAAAATATGGGTGGAAGCGACACCTACAAAGGATTATACAACAACTACAACAACAAGGTTCTTGTGGGAAAATATTCTTACTAGGTATGGATGTCCTTTAAGTTTGACAAGTGATAGGGGCACTCATTTCCTAAATGTAAAAACCAAGATATTATTTGATGAATTTATGGTTTCACAACTTAAGACAACACCTTATCACCCTCAAAAAAATGGGAATGCTGAGGCTTTGAACAAGATATTGAGCCAAAATTTTATGAAGATTTTGATGTTGTAAGGAAAGACTAGGATGATAAATTTGATGTTGTTCTTACGGCATATAGAACAACCTAAAAATGATTGAATAAGGTTACGTGCAACAGATTAGTTATCTATCCAAATAAAATCAATAATAACACATAATTTTCTCAATACAATGCTAAACTAAAATCTATGGACCATCATGCTAAGAGATAAACAAGTAACAAACATCAACACTATGCATTAGAACCTTGAAAATAAACCTTAGGCTAACATGCTAACAATTATTGCTCTACTCTTTAGAAAGCTAAATTAATTAAATGGACCTAGGTATATCCTTTAGATATCAAAGGGTTGATAGTTGTTACTTGATCCAAGAGGATTGAGGATGGAGGTTCATCAAGTCATGACAACAAGGCCTTTCTTGATTAACTCCATTGATCTTCACAAAATAGCTTGGATGATTGAATGCAAATGGATGATGCTTAGCTCCACTCTAATGGAGAATGCTCTAAGATGATAAAATGGCTATAACTTAGGCTCTATGCTCATTTATGTGTAAGTAGAAAGGTAGGAGGATGGATCCTTATATAGCCCAATGGATAAAATAATCTCTACATCCCTTTACATGTGGGATAATAGAGAGGTTGGGTTAGTTGTGGATAAGGAAGGTTTAGGGAGGGTTGAGTCAACCTTAGGAGAGTTTAATTTTTCCTTTAGTGACCCATGGGAATTAGGGGTGCATATAATTAATCAAAGGTGAATAATTAATGAGGAGATAAGCCTATTAGGATATATTAGAAGAGAAATATAATGCTTTATGGGATAGGAAGGATTAAATTACATAAATGGAAGTTTATTTATCTAATAGAGGAGGATACTTAATTAATTAATCTAGGTAGAAAGGGGTTTAATTAGTGGAAGGTCGTTAATTTTCATCTTTTCTAGATAGAAGGACCCATCAACTTGAATAATTTATTTAATTAACGACATTAGAAGAGAAAATGTGCTATATTGATGATATGTCGTGAGTTTTGGGAAAGGGGATGATTAGCGCAATTTTAGTATTTAAATTAATAGATCTCAAATATAGGTATGAACATTTTCCCCTCTTTGGGATGGTGTAAGTGGTGTCACTTCAAATATAGTTGATGGGTAAAATTTTGAAGAGGTAGAAGAAAAATTAATAAAAGTCAGAGATGCCCTCGAGTGTCGATGGGGTGATGAAGGAAGCCGGTCAAAAATCAAAAAATATGAGAGAAATGGAAAAAAAATGAGGGACAAGATGCCCCAATTAGAGGAGAATAATGGGTAAGGGAAAGATGCCCCAAACAAAATGGAAGAATGGTGTTAAGAGGAGAATTAAATAGAATAAATATGAATAAAGGGAGAGGAGAACTACCCTTCACCCATTACATTGGAACAATCGTATTGTAACATCAACTTTTTAAGACTTTATATAAAAGGATTTTTTAATTTTATTTTTAACATAATTTTATTCATTCTAAATTAATACAATTCAGAACACACATTCCATTACCAATCCATCTCATTAAAAAACCATATGCAACTATAATGACTCGGTGAGACACCAATCTCTCATTTCATGACTCATTATTAAACTGATCTCTCATGTTAACTTAATAATGTGTATACTATGTATACTTGGTTCCTTTACCCTTTTAGGGGTACCCAAGTTTTATGTCTAGGAATCCTATCGAATATCATTATCGATATTCATTTGAAACCCCGCATCTTAGACATAGTGACATAGGATAACGGAACCAACAACTTGTGATAATTTGGCCAAAGTTTTTAAACATTTTTCCCATGTTTACATTCCAAGAAGACATACCCATGAAAAGGAATATGTCCTTCACCACACTTGCACTATTATGTAGAATGGTCTTTCTTGACTTCTATCAACCTAATCTAAGTCAATTTTTCACACTAAACAAGGGAAGAAACATGAACTTGTGTGAAACAATACTTATGGTTACTAAGGATACATATAAATACACCATTTAATTACATCGATTGAGCATGTCTAGTCACCCTAAGCTAACATTATTTGACCACAATGCTATCTCATGTTTTTATCTATGTTTAGGTTATGTCAATTGAGTTAATCAAACTAAATATGGTGTTTCAAGAATAACTAGCTACATCATGGTATCCTTATAATGAATCACGTCATTATGAAGGTGATATAATTCAGTTGATATGTTTCAACATCCAACTGAGTTTCCTCAACTAGACTAACATACTTAAGAATATTAGTTTATTAACCCAATCAATTATTATCTTATAGTTTTATCAATAAAAATGGTATTAATGGTCTACTAAGTACAATCTATCCCAAGAGGGTTACAAGGTTTATTTTACACTAGAGGAAGGTACGTAAATAATATTTTCACTTCAAATCACCCTGATTTCATGATTATGTTTATCTTAGTCGTAATAATTTATTTCCATATAACGATATGTCGAATTCGATTTTAAGAAGGAAAGATCATAAAGTCTTGTTACTACAATTTTTATCTTGGTAACAAGCTTTCTTAACCTTTACTTTAGACTTCATAGTAATGAAGGTTTAAATCTTTTGATTATCATTTTTAAACATTGATGTTTCAATTATAGAAATTAGCTAAGGAAAACACAACCAATGATCCTCGTGATTTACTCATAAACACCTATCAAGATATCATATATAGCTCTTTGTTTAATTACAAGGAAGGTATTCCTTTTTTCCTTATTAAGGGCTAATGCCCTATTTATGAAAACAAAACTCATATGCTTTAGCATAACAAAGAAATCATAATCAGTTATATAATCTAACCATATTCCCTTTTTAATATTAAAGGATCTACCAAAGAGTATTAACTTAGTTGTGCTCTTACTTGTGACATGAAATCAACTATAAGTGTAGATCATTAATCTTAGAATCCTTGAATATCAAAGAATATAATAAGTTTCATAATCCCATATCACACATGTATCTAAATTGCCCCATCAAGAGTGATATTTTTAATAATATTACACAAAATTATTTCATGAGGGCCTCATAAATTAAAAAATAGTCAACATTTTACCAAAGCATTTCATTTATCAAAAAGAGAGATCTCCACTCTCTAAACTTTGGAAATATTTCAAAGGATTAAACAATGTCATTGCATCAATATAAAACTAGTTTTAATACATCTTCTTTTTCCAACAAAAGTACATTTTAAGTAAATGTCGATATATAAACATCATAAAGAAGAGATGATTTCTTTTATTAAAACAAATGTAACTTTATGTAAGTCTTCCTCCTTTCATATTTTATGAAATACATCTACAAAATTCTTAGCAAGGAGTTAGTTCATATGAACTAAGCATGATAAACACTATAATGTAAAAACAATATGCTTTTAACTAACTGTTTCACAAAAGGAACCCTGTTGTTTAATGAAATGGTTCCAACTCAAAAATAAGATTAACAGAAAGAATTTCCCAAAATATCACTTAACCAAGAAAGAGAGAAAGAGATCATAGAATCCACAAGAAGTAATGTTCATGTAGGAACTAATTAAATCAACATAATTAATTCTATCTCAAACACAATTATGAAACTCATTACTACCTACTAGTCATATGATCACCAATAATTAAGAAAGAGATAATTCACATTTCTATCTAAATCTTAACTTCTCAATCCACCTATCAACTTAAGTTCCACAAACTCAACATGTTTTTTATTGAAGAAGTAAATTGATAAATCAAAATACCTTTCTAAAATAAGTATACTATTTTAATATTCAAAATGTTAACAACCTACATTATGAATGTATGATCAATCAAGAAGATCCAATATTAATATCATTCCATACAATAATCTAACCCAATTCAGGCTTAACTCAGTATCTAAGGACTATGTTGATAAAGAACTAGTCCAAACATTATGAGAAGCGTTTAACCAAACAATAGATTAGATGCAAGACCAAAAACAACATAACTCGAGTACATTCCTTGAAGGACTCGTATTCATTCGAGAATTAGAAAATTAAAAGAACAAGAAAACTAACACAATCCAAACTTTTGAAACAACCATAACTTCATTTTCAATGATTCCATAAACTACAGATGGAGCAGACTATTACAAAAACCTACAAGGTCAAGTATTACCCAAAAGAATGATTTCAATTCAAACAAAGGATCTCTTTGAGTACGAAGATAACAAAGTTTCAAAAAAATAACACAAGACCCCTAATAGTTCCAAAAGAATAGTCATACAATCAAATTGATTTGTATCTAGGTAATGAAAACTTCATAATCAAACACTAGGGTTCGAGGCAAAGCGAGATCTTCCATCAAAAGAATGCCTTGATCTAAACCAAAATAATCCAAATTTCCATAATTTCAAGAATTGAAACCTACTCGAAGGTGGTATACGAGATGATGAAGATTAAATTCACACAAGAAAAAAAAAGAGGTTATCCAAACCTCTAACTCATAATAATCCATTTAAAATTTATACGAACTCCAAACATTCCATACTTTTGTTACTGTTTCCCAAGTTAACGAAAGGGTATTCATTCCAAGTTATCTTATACACAAAAAGAAGATATTATACTATTGTATGCAACACAACGATTCCACCCAAAAAAAGGTTAAAACTACTAACAAACAACAAAGCAAATAGAGAAATTAAGAATAGACTTTTTCCAAAAAAAAACTCTTCCAAAGCCAAAAATATTTGCATACGGAAAAAGATAAAAATATATATCTTAAAGAAACTACAAAGCCCAAGATGGGTAACCAATAAAATCATCATTGAAGAAGAACTTTCAACAAAAACTTTATAGAGGAAAACCTTCCAATTACAACATTTAATGAAAGTTACTTTCTCCTAATGAGGGTTTAACAAATGAAACAAAAGATTCATTTTAGACCCTCGAAAAGGTGGAACAATTCAACTCCAACAACTAAACATAACCCGGTTTACAATAGATGGGTGCTTCTTATTTAAGAGTGCGGTTGCAATAAATTCCCCCTAAATAACCACTTTAAAAATAGGAGTTTACAATAGTCACAACTAAATTAGACCATACTAATCTGGTCTCCAAATCATTAATAACAAGAGAAATGACTAATCTAAAATCCAAGGATTTCATCAAAAACCTGACAACTATTAATGCTTATAAGTTACCCAGATAAGATAAAATTTGCATTAAGGATACTAACCCAAAATTTAATCAACATCTATGGAATTTCAGTTAATAATAAATATGAAAAAAAAACAACTATCATTCAATCAAGACAACCCAAAATTTACAGGAAATCCAACATACACTACATTGTTAAAGCGAATAATCGAAAAACATTATTTAAGCTAAAAGATGGAAAAACATAACAAAAACACTAAAACCAGTATGATTTCATAAAAGAGTAGAGTTATTTTAATGAAAACACATAATTAAAAGTAGAATATTTAATGAGATAGGGCCTGTCATGTCTGATAGTGTTCATGTCTTCTTTTCCTCATTCCAAATCTTCAAGTAGAACTTCTACAACATGATTTCTATGAAAATGCAAAAACCAAGCCACTGAAACCTTCCTTATCTTCCTCATATAGCTTCCTTTCTTATTTTCCATTACCATCACCACCATGGAAGGTGAAATTTATCATGCAAAAATTAAAATTGGTACTTTGAAAAGAAGAAAACCACATGCGCAGAGGTACAGAGCCCCAAAACCAAATGAAACATCAAAACCGAAAATCACCTTTTCTTCCAACTTCTCCTATTTCCCAGGTACTTTTTGCAATGGTCTAGATCATTAAATTCCTATAGGACTGATAGAGTCCTTTCCTTATTTCTCTCCTTCTAAAACTTCTTTTTTTATAACTAAAGTTTAAAATTCCATGCGGTAAAATTTAGCAGATTGACAACTCGGCTTCCACCAAATTTTCTTGCATTCATCAAAATTGGTAGTAACATGGTGTTTTAATGCCTCATTCAAACCTATTAAATACCTTAAGAATTGGTTTCACTGACACCCCTCCTCATTTCATCCACTCCATCCCCTTTAGGCTATCCCATTCCCTTAGATTAGGTTAAAAAAACATTAGCTTAGAAACCAACTTAGGTCATTAGATATAGATTATTAGTTTAGTCTTAGAATATCCTAGTTACATGACTTAGGATTACCTTCATCTAATAAACAACCACATTAATAAATCATCTAGCATAAACATAGGATAGGATAACAAACTTAGGAACTAAGATTAAATTACCAATATGAAGAACCAAAAATGACACCCTTAGATCACTTAAGGAGGACATGTACAAAAGAGATCACCTGTGATCCCACATTAGCTTAGGTTAAGAAATATAACATTCTTCACACTCGTTTAAGATGACCTTGATGTCATAAAATTGAAAGTAATCCTTAGATCACTAAAATTGATCCAAGGTATAGTTATTCGGGATCGAAATCATATAGAGGAAGCAGAATTTCAAATGCAATATAGGCTATGAACACATTTAGGATGAATTACTTTCCTCTATACACATGTGGTGGACATTCAACATAAGAAATAATGAAATAATTCATTTTAAATTCAGAATTGACATGGTAGGATTTTATCTATTATCAGAAGATAACATATTATCCACAACAAACATGATTGCTTAGTTCACAAGAGTACACCATCTTCAAACAAGAATCAAATATCAATTTTTACAACTTTGAGTACATAATTCATCATAAATATCAACCATGGTAGAGACATTACACACCTCACCCCTAAAAGTATCATTGTCCCACCGATTAACTTAGTCCATATTCTTAAACAAGAAAAATAATCATAATTATAGTTCTTTTATCCACAAGTTCTCAAACAGAAACCAGATTTGAGGAATTCAATTTTTCATAATTTATTACAGCATTAAAATAATTGTTCCAGCACTAATAAAATATAGTACCTTCCCAAAATTGGCAGAAATTAAAGATAGCTTTAAAACAAAGTCTTTAATTGTTTCCAAACATCAAAACTAATTCTATTCAAATAAATGAGGAAAATCAGTTTTCATGTCCTCAAGGTTTTCCCATGTTGCACTTTCTTCATTAAATTGGTCCCACTGAACCTTGCATTGAATAATTTCATGATTTCATAAGTGCAACTAGTGAGTTTCTAGTACTCTTATTATTTTCAACCATGATTATTCCTATGTCTTCGACACTGTAAGGAATCACAATTTAACACATGTGATAAATACCAAAAATATTTCTTAAGAAAGTAAATATGGAAAAAATCATGCATTCATGACAAATGATGAGGCCAGATTATGTTTGATTAATGTATAATATATGATCTCATATTACTCTCCTTTTTATTAAGTTTGATTGCATTGTGTGACTTTTAGTTGATTTGATATGAGTTAGGATGTAATTTTTTGTCTTTTGATTGATTTTGATTCTAATGTTAAAAGCTCTAGAATTCCTGATAAGTGTGTGTTTGAATTCATTTTTGTAATAAAGCAAGTCTAATTAGTCAAGGAAATGAAGCAGGAAGCATTCAATATGTTTTCAGCAACATTTTTTCCCACACAACTTAGTTCTAGAACTTCCAAGCTAGTTCCAGAACTCCATCAAACAGTCATCATCTAGTTCTAGAAATTTTAGACTTTGTTCCAGAACTCCAGCATTTAGTTCTAGAATTTTTAGACTTAGTTCTGGAACTCCTGGGGATAGCTTGAAACTCTCACGGTTTTGATCCTTAACAATTTCCTATAGTTCTGGAACTTCTCCGAAGTTCCAGAACTGATGGGAGTTATCTATTCTAACCACACTTGAATATTTTGCTTCTATGACCCTTTCAATTAGGAAAGGATGAGAATATTTCTAAACACGGATCTAGAAAGAGCTATCCTACAACTATCTAATCAACCGCAATCCAAATCATTATCTATTCTATGCATGATTCGATTTCATCAAAAACATTGAGACAGTTGTGATTGTAAAATGTATATAAAAGAAGACCTGTAGTAGATAAATATAATAGAGATATAGAATATGATATGAAATAGATATAAAACAGAGAAGAGAAATAGACTAAGTACTAAGATCTAGTACGTTTTTAATACCGAATGTTTTATCAATAAAATAGCCATTTTTATTTGAGAGAATTTTGACATTAAATCTTGATTCAAGGAGGAGAAAGGGCCCACTCCCCAAGGACTAGGATATTCTTTTATTTGGTATTTATATTTCTTAAACAAATAGCTTGGATCTGTTAATTCTATATTTTTTAATTCTTTCGGCTTAAAATCTATTGTATACTTCTTCCTACGGTGTTTAGATGATTCTTATATTTCTTGCAATTGTTTTCAAGAATTCTAAATTTAGTGTGTTTATTTCCAAAAGCAAATGTGTTTACTTTGAAGTAAGTGTGTTTCCATTCTCGCATAGTGTGTTTCCTTTCAGCAGAGCTTTCAATGTGTTTACTTTCAGCAGAAGTTTTCATAGTTTGATTTAAATAAGGTTTCTTACCGAGAAGTCTTTAGGACATTAAAGAGATCCCCAGGAAAATACAAAAAATAACTACAAGTCAACTACTAGATCATTTAAATTACTCTTATTACATATAGCTTTAGACACACCCCTAGTTTGATATGACATCAACAAGAAGTTGATTAAATGAAGGGAATAAAGACACCCATCAACAAATTTGAGGTAATTCTAAGTGATAAACTATAGGGATAATCACTTCAACAATCTCGAAAGGTCCCAAAAATGAGGTGATAATTTGGCTACCCTGCCAAAGGTTATAGAGATTTTTAGGTTTAACACGTAAAAATACTTTTTTACCAAGTTTGAATTTCTTATCAATCCTTTTCAGATCTACATAACTTTTATGCCTATCCATAGCTTCTTTTAATCTTAGACGAATCATTTTCACTTGTTGTTCCATTTCAGTAAGAATTTCAGGTCCAATTACCTCTCTATCTTCAATGTTTTCCCAATTAACTAGATTTCTATATTTCCTTCCATACAATGCTTCAAAAGGTGCCATTTTAAAATAGGAATTATATGTATTATTGTAAGAAAATTCAAATAAAGGGAGATATAGTTCCCATTTTATCTTGTCAATCCATGCATTACATTTGTAACATATCTTACAAAACCTGATTTACTCTCTTTGTTTGACCATGTGTTTCTGGATGGTATGCGGAACTAAAATTCAGTTTTATTCCTAAGGATGCATTTAGAATTTTCCAAAAATGAGATGTCATTCTAGGGTCCCTATCAAATATAATATATTCAATTACTCCTTGTAATCTGAAATTTTCATGCACAAATATTTTTGCTAGAATAGGTGAATCATCTTTAAGATTACCAACAATAAAATGTGTTGATTTTGTTAGTTTATAAACCACAACTAAATTAACATCAATATAGGTAGCCCCTAAAAAAATCCATGTTAATTACTTTCTAATTATATTGCGGTATGCTATGAGGATATAATAAACCAGTAGGGTGCATATGCTCACCCTTAACACGCCGACACTCCAAGCGGTGTGAAACAAAAAATTAGTTATGTCTTTCTTCATCCCTTTCAAAAATATTGTTTTTACATCGAAAGCATTTTTGTAATACCAGGATGTACTTGAGTAAGGTGAATTATGAAATTCCATCAATAACTTTTTCCTTAATTCATTTCTCGAAAGTACGTACACCCACTTTTCATTTCTTAAAATTCCTTATCAGATTTAAAACCTTTGTATCTTGTATCATTAGGATCTGCAAGCAAGTGATGTTTTTATCTACCTGAAAGTATAAATTAGATTCTATGATACTTTTACCTCATCCTTAAACTGATTTCTCAAGGTTATAAGTGTAGAAATATGTTTCCTACGACTTAGTACATCTACCACTCTGTTTTATTTTACTTTAACGTAACTTATGTCAAAATCATATTGTACAAAAACTCTAACCATCTTTGATGTCTTGCATTCTGATTTGGCTAAGTGAAGATATACTTCAGCCCAAGGTGATAAGTCTTTAACTCAAAAGGTCTTCCCAATAGATAATGTCTCCATACTTGAAGTACACGAACTATGGCAGCAAGCTCTAGGTCACATGGAGTATAATTCAACTAATGTAACTTAAGTTTTCTGATCTCATATGCAATAACATGATAATTTTGTAAAAGATAACCTCTAAATCCTTTACCCGAAGCATCTGTAACTCACAGTAAATTTTCTATTTAGATCCAATACATCCAAAATAGGTTTAGAAGTTAACTCGATCTTCGAGTTTTAAATTTTTCTTCGCATTTAACACTCCACACAAAAAGCAATCATTCTTTTGTAATGAAGTTATCAGGGAAATGAATTTTGAAAATTCCTTAAAAAACTTTCTATAGTAACTAACAAGCGCCATGAAGCTTTTGACTTAATGTACATTTTTAGCTTCAAGTCATTCAGTTATGACAATAATCTTTGATGGATCAACTATTATTCCATTTTTACTTGTGACATGTCCCAAATAGTGTACTTTTGTTTTGTAAAAAGAACATTTGGACAACTTACTATACAATATTTTCTTTCTTAATATTTCAAGTACTATTTTCAAATGCTCATGATGCTCATCAATGCTTTTAGAATAGATAAGAATATCATCCAAGAATACAAGTACAAACTTGTCTAGGTATTCTTGAAAGATATTATTCATTAAATTCATAAAATTTGCAGGTGCATAAACCGAAAGGTAAAACCATGAATTTGTAAGGTCCATCCCTTATCCTAAAGGTTATTTTATGAATATATTCATCTTTTATTCCTAAATGGTGATACCAGAATGAATATTTATCTTAGATTGTCGATGTGGCACGCATCTAGTCAAACAAATAATCAATTGCAAGAAGTGGATATCTATTTTTTATTATTGTTTTGTTTAACATCCTATAATCAATACAAATTCTAAGTGTTCCATATTTCTTTTTCACAAAAATTACTACTCCTCAAGGTGAGACACTTGATCTTATCAAACCTTTAAAAAACAACTCTTGTAACTATGCCTTAATCTCTACTAGTTCAATTGTAGTTATTTGATTAGGTGCCTTGGAAATAGGCTTAGTCCCCACTTGATTTCTATTTGAATTCAAATTCCGTTTGGGTAGAAGATAGGTATTTCTTCCGAAACACATCGTTGAAATCTATTAACAGTGAGAAACGTTTTCAAGAAATCACTATCCCTTTCAATTGTTTTAGAAATTTTTACTGCATACAAAGTGCAACCTTTATTTTTGGCCTTTTTAAGTTACATAGCTGACAATTTTCTAACTGAAATTTCTTTTTTACCCCTTGGATGTCTGATGTTTTCTACAGATCATCAAGACAACTAATGTGTTTTTCAAAATAATCAACTTTTTCTTTATGATCAGCAAGCTAGTTAACACCTATTATGACATCATATGACCCCAAAGGAGCAACATAAAGATCTACTTTAGTGGAAAAATTTGGCAATTCTAGGATTTATCCAAAAATACATTTACTAACAGTATGAACAACATTATTTCAACAATGTATGGGTCAATATTTTTCCATTTTACGAACTTTTATCATTATAAAACTAGTTTTAATACATATTATTTTCCGACAAGATTCCTTTTAAGTAAATGTCAATACATAAACATCATAAAGAAGAGATCATTTATTTTGTAAAACAAACAAAACTTTACGTAAGTATTTATCCTTTCATTTTTTATGAAATCCATGTGAAAAATTGTTAGCACGAGTCGAGTTCATATGAACTAATAATGATAAACACTATAACGTTAAAACAATATTATTTTAACTAATTGTTTCACAAAAGGAACCCTGTTGTTTAATGAAATGGTTCCGAATAAAAATAAGATTAACGAGATAGACTTTCCCAAAAGATCCCATGATTGAGAAAGAGATCATAGAATCTACAAGAAGTAATGTTTAAGTAAGAACTAATTAAATCAACATAATTAATTCTATCTCAAACACAAATATGAAACTCATTACAACCTGCTAGTCATCGATCAACAATAATTAAGAAAGAAATAATTCACATTTCTATCTTAATCTTATTTTCTCAATCTATATTTTAACTTAAGTTCCACAAACTCAACCTATTTATTTATTCAAGAAGAATTAAATTGATATAATCAAACTACCTTTCTAAAATAAGTATGTTGTTTTAATATTCAAAATGATAACAACTTGCATTACGACTGTATGATCAATCAAGAAGATAAAACATGAATATCATTCCATCCAACAATCTTACCCAACTCGGGATCAGCTCAGTATCTAAGGATTATGTTTATCAAGAAAATTTCCAAACATTATAGGTGAGATAAGTTTAACCAAATGAGAGATTATGTATAAGAACAAAAAACCCTAACTCATCGTAACAATTCCCTCAATTACGACATTCATTCCGAGTTAGAAATTTAAAAGAAGAAGAAAATATCACAATCCTAACTTCTGAAACAACCATAACTTCATCTTCAATGATTCCATAAGCTATAAATGGAGCATACAATTACAAGAAACCAACAAGGTTCAAGTATTACCCAAAAGATGAATTTAATTCAAATAAAGGATCTTGAGTATGAAGAGAACAAAAGTTTATAAAACAACACAAGACCCCTAACATTCCAAAAATAAAATTCATACAATCAGGTCAATCTATATCTAGGTCATGGAAACTTCATAATCAAACAAAAGGTTTCAAGGCGGTGATATTTTTGATCAAAAAAATGCCAATCTAAACCCAAATAATCCAAATTTCCATAATTTCAAGAATTAAAACTTACTCGAAGGGGGTATACAGATGATGAAGATTACATTCACATTAGAAGAAAAACTACTTTTATCCAAACCTCAAACTTATGATAAACCATTTAAAAGTTATACCTTAACTTCAAACATTCCATAATACCATTACCTATTTCCTAGGTTAACCCAAAAGCGTATTCATTCCAAGTAAGATTATAAACAAAAAGAATAGATTATACATGTTTCTACAACACAACTATTCCACTAGAAAAATGTTACAACTACAACCAAACAAGAAGAAAGAGAGAGAAATAAAGAACAATTCTTTCCAACAAATACACTCTTCCAAAGCCAAAACAATCTTCGCATGCCGAGAAAAAGAGATAAAAAGATCTATCTTAAAGCAACTACAAAGCCCAAGGTGGGTAACCAATAAACTCATTGAAGAAGAAGAACTAACACTAGAAATTTTCTACGGAAAACCTTCCCATTACAAATTTTAATGAAAGTTATTGTATACCTAACAAGGGTTTAACGAATGAAAAAAATATTCATTTCAGTCCCTCTCAAAAGATGGAACAATTCAATTGTAACAACTAAACATAACTTAGTTTACCAACAGTTGGGTGCTTCTTGTTTAAGAGTACAGTCACGATAAAGGCCCCCTGAATAACTACTTTAAAAATAGGAGTCTCCAACAGTCATGTATAAATTAGACCATATTAAGCTGGTCTCCAAATCATTAACAAAAAGAGAAATGATGAATCTAAAATGCAAGGATTTTATCAAAAACTTGGCAAATTTTCAAGCTTGTAAGTTACCTAGACAAGGTAAAATTTACATCAAGGATACTAACAAAAACTTTCATCAACATCTATGGAAGTTCAGTTAATAAAAATATGACAAACATAACTATCATTCAATCAAGAAAACCCAAAAATTTCAGTAAATCCAACATACACTACATCATTAAATCGAATAATTGAAAAACATTATTTAAGCTAGAAGAAGGAAAAATAGAATAAAAACACCAAAATTAGAATGATTTCATAAAAGAGTAGATTTCTTTTAATAAAAACACTTAAGTAAAAGTAGAATATTTAATGAGATAGGGCCTATCATGCCTGATAGTGCTATTGTCTTCTTTTTCTCGTTTGAAATATTCAAGCGTAACTTCTACAACAAGATTTCCACAAAAACACAAAAACCCGACCACTTAAACCTTCCTTATCTTCTTTATATAAATTCATTTATTATTTTCCATTACCATCACTGCCATGTAAGGAAAAATTTATCATGCACATATTCGAAATAGAATTTTTAAAATAAGAAAAACACATGTAGAGCTATAAAGCTCCCAAAACCAAATGAAACAATGAAAACCGAAAACCACCTTTTCTTCCAAATAATCCTATTTCCCGGGTAGTTTTCACAATGGTCCAAATCATTAAATGCCAACGGGAATGAAATATTCCTTTCCTTATTTCCCATCTACACCAACTCCTTTTTGGATACAACTAAATTTTAAGACTCCATGCAAAGTAAAATTTAGCAGAGTTGACAACTCGGCACTTCCGCCAAATTTTCTTGCATTAATCAAAATTAGCAAATGTGGTGTTTTAATGCCTCATTCAAACCTATTAAATTCCTTAAGAATTGGTTCCACTGATACCCATCCTTATGTCATCCACACCATCCCCTTTAGGCTATCCCATTCCCTTAGGTTAGGGTCAAAACTTTAGCTTAGAAACAAACTTAGGTCCTTAGATATAGTTTATTAGTTTAGTATTAGAATATCTCGAGTTACATGACTTGGGATTACCTTCATCTAATAAAAAACCACATTAACAAAATCATCTAGCATAAACATAGGATAGGATAAAAAACTTAGGAACTTAGATTAAATTAGGTTCCCAAATAATCATCAAAATTACCATACAAAGACAAATGAGTGATGGAGATAGCGACAGAGGTACAGTTAGTGTGGTTTCCACTGTATTGGCTGTAGAATGTCTGCATTCTAGGCCAAATATAGCTGAGAGGAGGCTACTTTATCGACCAAAATTAGACAGATGAAAAGCATGCAAACCGAAAAAAGTGGACACGCTGGGATCACCCCTTTGACTGGAATAAGATTCTTCAAAACCCTAATAGAAAAGTGGGTCCACAATCTCCTAAAAGAGGGTAGTTCATGTGGGAAAAGGAAAATGAAGGTGCTACCTATCTAATGGTTCCAGATGGCTGCGTAAATAGGGCTTTGGACAAAGCAAATCTTTCCCTTGTTGGTAATTTTCTAGGCTCCAGACCTAATATTGATTTTATTAGAAAGTGGGCTCTTCGAAAGTGGAAACCTAAGGGGGATATGAGTATTACCATCATGCCATGGGGTTTTTTTCTGGAAAAATTTAATCAGTAGACTTATTTAGAATCAGTGCTTCTAAGAGGGCCATGGTGGTTCGGTAATATGGGCCTATTTTTGAAAAAATGGTATCCAGGGTTTGACTCAAACATTAAAAATATAAACACCATTCCAATCTGGTGTAGACTCCCTAGGCTACCGTTACAATTTCGGGATGATGAATCTTGTTAAACATTGCTAAATCCATAGGTGCTCTGATTGGACTAGATGGACCCATGAGAAAAAATCCGAGAATTTCTTTTATTTGATTCTACATTTCTTCTGAAATGGAGTAGGAGTTACCGGAGCACATCATCTTGAAATCTAATTATGGAATGTGGATCCAAAAAATTGAATTTGAAACCTTTCATTTAAGGTGTAAGTAATGTCATCGTATAGGACACTTCACCAAAAAATGTCCTAATAAGGAGATCTCTATAGAGGAGGATAAACACAAAAAGAAAGAATAACTTGAGGGTGATTTAGAAATGACAAACAAAAGCAGGATACTAGACAATGAAACCCGAAGAGAAGAAAAATCCCATAACTAGCCTGAGTTGAACTATAATAAAAGGAAAAAAAAAGAAGGGGGTTTAGAACTCCTATAAGGAAAAACACAGTCGACATCTAAAAACCCAAAGTGACTTTGCATGGAGCACCAATCAGAAACAAAGAGGGCTTAGAAATGCAAAATCCAGTAAAGGTGACTATGGAGGTGGATGAACAAGAAGGAACTGTAAAGGTAAATATCATTCCTAAGGATCTAGCTCAAAATTTGGAACTTCCAAATGACACTAAGGAAGCTGAGATAGATAATTCTATGTGCATCATTGAGGAAATGTTGGAGGACAACATGGGTTCAAAAGAAGCATTACAGAAAAACACTCCAAGGGGTGAAAGTAAAATCTCAACCACAAAGGGAAACTCTTGCTTCAGCAACAGATCAGTAGATCTACCTCCTTGCTTCAGCAATAGATCAGCAGATCTACACTTTATTGACAGTAATCAGAGAGAGAAAGAGGAGGGAGAAGTAATGCCATTTAAGGAAGATGAGGAGCTAACTTTTGGATTCATAGAGGTCATTTCAAAAAAAAAAGAGAATGAAAGGATTTGAAATGATCCCAGAATCACTCTACAGTGAAAAGAAAAAGAAAATTGACAATTGGGAAACTTCAACATCCAAAACTACTAGATCTTCTGCTAGAAGACTAGTAGATTTTGGAAGTAGTTCTAAAAGAGGAAGGCCCTCAAAAAAGACTCTTAGATCCAAGAGAACAGAGAAAGACATTGCAGATGGAACTCAATGTCAATTGAGCCATTAGGCAATCCCAACTCCCACTCCTATTAAATGAAGATTATCTCTTGGAACATCTAAGGCCTAAAAAGAAACTCAAAATAGAGAATCATTAAGGAGTTATGGGATTCTAGTAGTCCTAGTATTTTGATTTTGTAGGAAACTAAGATGAAAGCTAAAATCCTTGAAATTAGTAAAAAAATTCTGGGAAAACTTTGACATGGCTATAGTGGACTCTCTCGGGGAGCCTCTCGAGTCCGGCTACTCTTTGGGATAAAAGACATCTTTGTCTTGGTATGATTCTTAATGCTAGCACTAATCATCTTGCTATTAAATTTCATGTTATTGAGAACAATGGGGAATGGATCCTTTCTAATATCTATGCCTCTAATACAGTTATTGGGAGAAGTAAAGTATGGACTGATCTTAAGATCTTTAGAAACCAGCATATTATAGCCAACTTGCTTATCATGGGTGACTTTAATTCTCCTCTAAACCGTGTGAAAAATATGGAGGAATCTCCAGCTTTTCCACAAGTATGGATGAATTTACTGATTTTGTTGCTGATCTTAATCTCTTAGATGTGGATCTCCATGGGAATAAATACACCTGAAACAACAGAAGGTTGGGAAAAGATCTAGTCCAAGTTAGAGTTGATAGATCCCCGATTTCGCTAGATGGATTCTCGTCGGGACTTCAAACTCTCTTCCCGCCCTGCACTGGATCAGACCACAATCTAATTGCCTTAAATCTTCTCAATTGGACTAGGCCAATTAGAAGCTCATTCAAATTTGAAAAGATGTGGATAGAGCATGATGACATTTATGACAAAATTAAAGAGTGGTGGGTTTGGAATGGTGAAGGCATTGCTCAATTTAGATTGATTCAGAAGCTCAAAAATGTTAAAAAACAAGTTAAAATTTGGAATAAAAGAGTTTTTGGTAATGTGTTTGAAAAAAAAGAAGTTAAAACAAAAGCTCCAAGATCTAGAAATCAAAATGAATACAATGGGGAGATATTTTGAAGACCAAATTGAGGAAAAGAATATTCTTTCAGAGCTGCATACAATTTGTAGCAGAGAAGAATCCTTATGGAGACTAAAATCTAGGGCTATCTGGCTAAAACGAGGAGATAGAAATATGAAGTTTTTTCATATGACAAATTTGAAGCACAGAGCTTAATAGGATTATGGAAGTGGCTAAAAGTAACGACACTATTATAAAAGATCCCAACAACATCAAAGAGGAAGCTCTCAATTTCTAAAAAACTACTTAATGAGAGGAATATCATTGCTGATGAGGCAATTTCTTTCATGTTGGAGGCTATTCCCCAAGGCAAAATTGAGGACCAAAGATTTAAATATATCACTAAAGCTGTCACACTTGAAGAACTGGAAAAATTTGTGTTTACTTTAGAAGGTGACAAGGTTCCGGCCCGGATGGTTTTTCTATTAACTTTTTCAGAAATTTTGGGAAATATGTTTGGATGATCTTCTCAGAGTGGTGAATGAATTCTATAGAACTGGGGATCTTTTGAAAGAGCTGAATAACACCCACATTGTGCTTGCTCCAAAAAAATGGATGCTAAGGACTTCAAAGACTTCAGACCCATCAGCCTTGTGAATGTTATCTATAGAATTTTTACCAAAATCATTGCTACCAAGCTACAATTTATTATGAATGATTTAATCTCAAGGCAACATAGTGGATTCATTAAAGGTAGGATTATCCAAGATGGAGTGATTATGGTACATGAGACCATACACTCTATGGAAAATAATAAAAAAGTGAATATGGTCCTTAAGCTTGATATGAATAAAGCCTTTGACAAGGTCTCTTGGGTTTTTCTAGACAAAGTTTTAATTAAATTTGGTTTTCTGCTAAATTCAGAAAAATTATTAAGGCTTGCATCTCTATGGTCAGATTCTCAATGGTGGTTAATGGTGAGCCAGTGGGATTTTTCACAAGCAGCAGAGGGCTAAGACAAGGGGACCCCATATCCCCCCTGCTCTTCATTCTTATGGCAGACAATCTTAGTAGAACAATTGGTAAAGCAGTTATTGACGGTCTTCTGAAAGGTTCAAAGCCCACTTCCATCAGCCAAGTAGCTTCTCATCAGCAATTTGCGGATGATACAATCCTTATTTTAATGGCATCTATCCTTAAAGCTAAGGCTACCAAGGCTATTCTGCAACTTTACGAATCTACTTCTGGGCAAGAGATCAATTATGATAAAAGCTCCATTTTCTTCTTCAACACTCTTGAGGAAAGACAACTTAAAATTGCAAAAATTATGGGTTGTAAAATAAGTGCACTTCCAGCCACTTACTTAGGACTCCCTCTTGGCACTAAAAAATTTTCTACCAAGGTGTGGAATGATCTATTGGTGAGATTTTAAAAAAAATGGCTGGATGGAAAGGAGCCATTATATCTAGTGCTAGTAACTACTGCTCATAAAAAGCACTCTTCAAAATCTACCTATCTATATCATGTCTATATATAAGATCCCTTATACCTTCAGAGAAAGAATTGAGAGGATTCAGAAAAACTTCTTATGGCAGGGCATGGAGGAGAAGTTTAAATATCATTTAGTTTCTTGGGATAAGATTTGTACTCTAAAATCTATAGGGGGCCTAGGCATAAAATACATCAAGAAAATGAATGAGGCTCTTATTGTGAAAATGGGCTAGAGAATGCTATTTGAGAAGCAAACCTAGATAGAATTAATTAAGGCTAAATACCTTAATTAACAAGTAGTCTTTTCTTTTCTTCAAGTTGAGCATCTTCCTTATGGTTCCATTTTTTGGAATAATTTAGTGAAGAGCAGAAATTTCATCAAACAAGGAAGTAAATGGAAAGTGGGAGATGGTTGTGATATAAAATTCTGGGATGATAACTAGTTTAATTGCATCCTTATGGACAGATTTGGTGTAGTCAAAGACAATCTTGAAAGAAATTATGGCACTAGAATAAAGGATTATATTGAAATAAATGGTAAAAAAAAGAAATGGAAAAAAATTGTGGATAAAGATGATCTGATCCAAACTATTTCCTCCCTGCAAGATCAGTTGGAACTTATCCCCTTAAGTCAGTTGGAAGTTAAGGATGAATTTTTCTAGAGCAATTCTATTGATGGGGACTACTCTGTTAAAACTGGTTATAATACTTTCTTCAACAATAGTTAAAGCGAGTTTAAATGGAGTAGAATTTGGATGACTGGGCTAACACCTAAAATTAACTTTTTCTTTTGGCTTTCTCTCAGGCGTAAAATTCTTACCACTGACAACCCGATAAGAAAAGGTTTCATAATTCCTATAGATGTCATCACGTGTAAAAATTACTCTGAGGATATCAGTCATTTTTTTATCCATTGTGAATATGCTACCAAAATGTGGAGTTTTTCCCTTTCTAATTTTAAAGCTTCCTGGGTGGTTCCGAAGGACTTCAGTCAGCTCTAGACCCAATGGAGCCCACCCTATAAACATTTTTTTGTGAGAAGGCTCGTGAATTTGGTAATACCTCATGTTATTTAGAGGATATGGAAATATAGAAATGATATCATCTTTAGAAATAGTAAACAAAATTATAAGCTCAGTATTGGGAAAATTTCTAATGCTATTAAAGAGAATATTGCTAGATTTAAACCCCCCAAGAACAAGAGTTATCCAGAAAATGAAGAGCATATCTTGTCCCAATGGCAGATTGGAGCTGACAATATCCAAAATAATTTTGGTAATAATATTGATAGATCTTTGATACATTGGCATCCTCCTGATCTCAACTGGTATAAGTTAAACTTTGATGGGGCCTCTAAGGGTAACCCTGGAATTGCAGCTAGGGGAGGAGTGATCCGAATCATAAAGGCAGTTTGGTTGCTGCTTATGCTAGTAAAATGGGAATACAAACTAATCATTTTGCTGAAGCATTATCTCGCTTTATGGGGCCTTAGAATTACTCAGACTCATAATATCCAAAATCTCATTCTGGAAGGAGACTCGCTTAATATCATTAATCATCTTAATCAGTGTTCACCTCCAAGTTGGAACATCAAGGACTTCATCTTGGAATCCATAAGTATTTTCCAAACCTTCAATAATATTTGGATCAAGCATACTTACCGGGAGGGTAACAAGGTGGCAGATGCATTGGCTAACTATGGCATAAATGATAATCACATTATTTGGGACAATAGTGATGACATTCCTGAGCAGATTCAAAACAACATACAAGCTGATACTTATGAGCATGCAAATTCGGGGTAAGATAAATGAGCATTTGGAGTGGGTCTTTAAGAATAAGACTTTCACACATGCTGATAAGTTTAAAATAGCACTCAAGTAGATCTTGATGGGAAATCAAGGATATAGAAAGCATAATGATGACTTAAAGTGGATTTATATGAAGATTAAAGCCACACATGTGGGAAATATTGTGCCTATAACAGCTTTTAAACAAGTTTTTATGGATTTTCAAGTCCGTAGTAAGGATGATGATGATCTAGAGTGGGTTTCTAAGGGGGTGAAGTTCATGCATGTAGGATTTCCCAGGTACATAGCAGCATTCACGCAGGCATTTGTGGGAAATGTTATGACAACAATGGCTACACTATTCATCATTCCCATCGTGTGAGAAAAAATAGAGAAAGGCGGATTGGAAACTACATCTATTATAGAATTCCTCATAGGGATTTTGAAGATTATACTTTCAATCACTTAAGCACGGTGAAAATGGGAGGATCCCCTTGTCAGATCGAGCCCAACGAGGACCGGAGTGGAAGAATAATGAAGAGCTTTGGAATCTTCTCAACCAGGGAGGCATCACAAATTTTATTGAGAAGATATAGGGTCATGACCAAAGCATTTCTATGTAATTTGTGAAGGATTGGAAGGATCGCAAAGTTGAATATGGTAGACAAAAAATTTTGATCAATGAAGAGTTAATAGCTAAAGCAACAGGCCTTGGAATGGATGGGTACCACTTTTTTAATAAAAGGATTGACAGGGCTGCTGAGGAGAGGAAATTTGTTGAGGGTAATGAGAAATTGGTCTTCGTCATGGTGGGTTTGTAGGTCATCTCTATCCCTCTACCTTTTGATGAGGTCACCCGTATGATGGTGTGATACATCTCTTTGGAGGGGAGATTCGTCACAGTGCCCTCAAAACATCTTGTGTTCCTCAATCACTTCAGAAGTTTCACGGTATGTTTCCCTCATTATCTTCTTAATTCTCTTGAGCACTCCATTTTGGAGTTCCAAAAGCATACTCATGTGGTCCCTCTACATCAAGGTCTCATCTTCTTGTTGCATAAACTTTGTCTTCTTAAGTTTCCCAGCATTCCAACTTCCCCCATCTCTGTTCCATCTTTTCCCCTCACCACTGCCGCTACCCCCATCTCTTCTCCTTCTATCCCCATCACCATTGTTGCTACCCCTTTGCCTTCCTTCTTGGCTCCCCTTTTCATCCCCCACCTCTACTCCCACCCCCTTCGCCTCCACTTTGACCAGACCTATCACTAGGTCTTCTAAAAGACTGAACCTGGATACCCCTATTTCGGGGAACGTTCCTCAGGACTTGGAGGTTGCTCATAATCTCCTTCATATCAGCAGTACTGATTCATAGGGGCACACACTAAGAGCTCCACAAAAAGGTTGGAATCCTTAGAAACAGACATGTTGCTATTGAAAGAAGAATTTAAAAACTTGGCTAAGAAAAAAGGTAAGAGGAAGGGGAGGAGGTTGATATTGACAATAAATAGGTTGAGGATATCTACAAAAAACTGAACTCCTTGGACAACCGTCTAGGGAAAGCCAAGACTCGCCATGACCATAATATGGCTATTTTTAGTGCAATCAAAGAATTTATTGAGCAGCATGTCCGCAGCGTCTCTAATCTCAGTGGAATACCAACAACTCTTTGGGGCATAGAAAAGGAAAGAAAATAGACCATTCAATAGCTGGATATTACTGAATCTACTCATATGATGACATTGGCTATGTTCACCTCTTGGCGAATATTAAATCCAGAATTACCAAAGCCACCAAGAAGTAATTGTGGATCTGCGCTGCTCTTGCTACCTTCCTTCATGTTTTTTGTTGTTTTTTTGTTGTTTTTTGGCTGCTCTTCTGCAGTGTTCAAACTAGTTTGATGTTTTGGGGTAGCTACTCTTTGGTTACCTTGGGTTTTTATGTCTTATCTGGATCTTGATCCTTTTTTAATGATTTTCATTCCTATTTTGGATTCTAGGCCCTCTTTGTATACAAGGGTATAGTCCCTTTCAAAAAACTATTTACCAATAATAAAAAAACATTACCATACGAAGAACAAAAATGACACCCTTGAATCACTTATGGAGGACGTTTCGAGAAGAGATCACTTATGATACCACATCATCTTGGGTTAATAAATATAAGATTCTTCCTAGCTCATTCAAGATGACTTTGATGTCATAAAATCGAAAGCAATCCTTGGATCACTTAAATTTATCCAAGCTATAGCTATCCCGCATCGAAATCATATAGAGACGAAGAAAAATTTCAAATGCAATATAGGATATGAACGAGTTTAGGATGAATTAATTTCCTCTATCCACATGTAGTGAACATTCAACATAAGAAAGAATGAAATACTTCATTTTAAATTCAGAATTGACATGGCAGGATTTTATCTATTAGTGAAGATAACATATTATGTACATTCAACATGACTACTTAGTTCACAAGAGTGAAATGTATTCAAACAAGAATCACATATCAATTTTTTCAACTTCAAGTACAAAAATCATCATATATATCAACCATGGTAGAGGAATTACATGTATTTTCATCATATAGCTGAATATCTACATCATGGGTCTTTAGTAAAAAAATATAAGCATACAACAAATGTAGAATGACATGAAAGTCCATACTACGAACAAGTGTACATTGCTGAAAACACCAACCTAATGTAACATACAAAAAGCAATGCAATACAAGAAGTAAACAATCTCATGTTACATGGAAACAAGTAAAAACACACATTCTTAAACCAATAATGGTCAATACATTTGCACAAATGTATTTGTTATCAAGTTGAAAATCCCAAATGTTCATTATTTATGACAAGGGTTAAAATTGATGCCCTAGGAAAGAAAATATGCAAGGAAAAGTGATTTGGGACGCAATAGTCTAATGATAAAGCATTGTGCATAACAAAACAATATCAGGCAATTAAATGTGCCCTAGAATACCGATGAAGCAAGTAGGCTATCTTTGTAAATGGTTGTAAAACTGATGATCCACGAGTCGTGTGGTTTACAAACATGTGAAGATTCAAACAAGATATGGGAGAAGCACCATGCAAAAGATATGAGTTTAAGCCATTTTGGGTAATTTACCTTTTTTTTAATTTTACAATTTTTAGGATTGTAAACTAATTTTTTATATCATCTCCATGGTTGATATATATGATAATTTTGTACTAAAAAGAGTCTTCTCCATGGGATACTTATTTCACTCCTAGAAGACTCTATGGTTCAACTAAAAAAGAGTCTTCTAGGAGTGAAATAAGTATCCCATGGAGAAGAAAGAATCACTAGGTGGCAAGTACTACCCCAGCATAGCGAAAATTTAATAAAATAATTATTTAATAAAAAAATTATTCGTGGAGTGTGTAGAATGAGTGATATCACCTAGAAGCAATAAAATTGTCCTAGTTAGAAGAAGTAAGTGCTATGTAGAAAATAATGCCCTAACATGGTGAAAAATGAAATAAAATAATTATTTAATAAAAAAATAATTCATGGTGAGCCAAAGAAGGGTAAGAATGATCATAGTGTTCAAAACATACCCCTAGGGCATCACGGCGGTTGGAAACAACTAAATATACCCCATTGGAGGGGGGTAAATCATTATGATCAATGCATTTGTTACGAAATTCTGCCAAAAGTTACTGCAAGACCTCTGAGAGTGACAAAGACGATGGTGAGATCAAAATCTCATAGGAGACATGCCGACCAAGTGCGGGAGTATGTATGTCATGCAGATGATGGCCTTTTCATGAGTAGCTTAACCTTGAACTTGTACTTTTGTGCATTTATTAGGTTATCAAATGTTTTTAATTTTAGCACTATGAAAGGTATATGCGCTCACCCTTGGGGGTGCATGTGCCACAAAAGTGTGTGTGCGCATGTGAACATATCATACTTCTCCAGCACATATGCACAAGTACCAATAAGGGTGCACAAGCATCGATAAGGGGTTAGATGCATGTACTGATGTGCACTCACCAAAATTGCCACATAGGTACACTAAGGTATGCACACACACATAAGGGTTGGGCTAGCTAGGAGGGAGCTCATATACATGGAGATGAGTGTGCACATGCTCAAATGGGTGCTTATTTGATGCCAAAAAGGGAACAAAAGTCCCAATGAAGAAGAAAAAGATAGGAAGACATAGAAACATTGAGATGAGTGATTTATAGAGGAAAATAAAAATTTGTAAATGGTAGAAAATAGAAGAAAATAGAGAAAATGTTAGTGCCTAACACTTATCGTGTTGTATAGAGACGATTACTAGAATTGTAGATAAGAGAGTGGCATAGTCATATTTCGAGATAAAGTCAATCCTTCCTTGACTAGATCGTCATGACATGGAGGTACTATTGGAGGTGGTTGGTTTAGGTCATGTGGCTCGGATGCCATCTATTACATTAGAACACGGCTTCTTGACAACATTAATAGAGAAATGGCACATCGAGAGCCAATGCTTCTAGCTCTGTATAGGGGATATTACTATTACCTTAGAGGATGTTTGGCACATTCTTTGCATCCCAATTTTAGATCCTTGATTGAGTATAATAGTGAATCTAGACAAATTACATAGGTAATCAGTGATGTCTTCTATAGGGATGACATACCCCATCAGGGTATGACAGTTTATTTACATTATTGTATATCAGATCACAATATTCACTAAGGACCCTTATATCTTATATCTCTTACCAGTGGGTTTTTACTCACTGATAAGACATAGAATTCATTTCCATTGGGGTTGATTACCGTTATTCACGGTCTATACAGTGGTGAGAGATATTATTGGGGCCAGTGCATACTGGCACATCTATACTGTGACATTCATTTGATCACATACCATCTTTAGAAGATGGTGGGACCTTCTTTGTTATTACAGATTTGATCATGGGACCATATAGCTATTGGTTATCCTATTAGCGCACTACGTGTATGAGCTCCATAAGAGCCTATAGTCATGGGATGGGTTCCTATTGGGGATGATATCCGAGGGCACCTATGTAACATACTATTATCATTGAGATTTTGATGAGTTGTAAGAATGAGATATTATTTGGAGGACCTATAGGAATATACAGTGGCTAGAGGATGGGGTAGAGCTTAGCATTTGCATGGTAGAGAACTTTCTCCTAGGAAGCCGTAATTATATTAGAGAATTTTATAGGGTTGACCGATGTCAACAAAAGTTGGGAATTATTCAGGGTGTTCCTCAACCTGATATGTGGTATGCTCATCATGATGTTGAGAGGTGGAATATGGCCCCCATATTCGGATATCAAGAGCCAGTCTAGTTTTAAGCATATGGTACCATAGGTTTGGGCATCAACATGACAAATTAGGGACCCTGGGATGACACTGGATTACCTGGCTTGGTATGCTACAATTTTTCCCTAGTGATTGACCATATTAGAGGGTGCATGGGTTGGAGGTGTGAGACCACCACCAAAGATTCCCTACAACAGTGATGAGGGTGATGATGTACGGGTAAGTGGTAGGGAATGTAGTTATGATGATGATCCATTTTATGGACATAGGCATGATGGTGGAGATGATAGATAGTGTCCATTGTAGGGTCCTAGACTGAGGCTAATGAGATAGTGGCAAGTCTAAGTGATGCATCACGTACCACCCAGACCACATGGTATGATGTATAGTCCTCCTCTTATTCCTCACGAAAGGAGGAGAGGGTAGAAATGATAGGGGACAACTAGCTTCCTTGGAGTAGTAGCTTTAGTAGGTCACATCACTCCAACTTTGGGTAGTAGCGCAGAGGTACATGGCCCATGCCCGGATATAGGTTCTTATAGCAGAGTGGGATCGAGCCGAGCTCAAGTTGGTTAGGGAGTAGACAGTCTGCTGCTCATTTTCAGTAGGTATAATAGATAGCCTTGCAGATGGCTCAGATTATGAGTTTATTACAACAGTCCTAGGCACATGTGCAACAAATGACTACAGAGAGGGATCGGCTCTAAGGCTGAGTGAGTAGTGGGCCGAGTTGAGGTTTCTATACAATCTGTGGAGGTAGAATCCTTCCGGATGCACATATGGGGCTGTAGTGACACCATGTACACACATGTATTTAGTGACAGTAGAGGGCAGGGCCTCCTACTAATGTTGTTTGTACTATGAGGCCATTTAGAGAGGGCCACCTAGCCTTGAGATATAGCCAATAGTCGAGTGGATGATAGAGGTCGGAGAGGACCCCGACATCTATTAGATTAGTTGAATAGCCATGTGGGAAGATGATAAGGCAGCAGGGTGTATAGGTTATGGGTCCTCCCCGCCTCATAGGCCACGTAGTCCCAATGAGGATTCAAGTCATACATGACCCATGTGTATTTACTAATTTTTTATGTACCGTGAGATACATGCATCTTATGAAGGATTCATTATTTTTTATCGATGTATATGATGTAGCATTTTGATGTACACCTCTGATGAAGGATTTATTATGACCTATTCCCTTGATGGTCCATTTTTTACTGATGATGTATATCCTGGTGAGATAGACATTTTACACACACACACACACACACACACATAGAGACATTAGATATTGTATAGTTTCATCTTGAGATGTATCTTATGATGATGATTTAATATGGATGTTGATTATATCATGATGTTGTATGGTTTTATTTCATATGTTTGTGTGTATTATGATGATGGCTATGATGATGTTTCCCATATGTTATATGCATGATATTTCCTTAGATGATATCAAATGTTATGGTTTATGAGATACTTTATTATTCTTTCCGGGGTATGGGATAATATGATGATATTGGTGTGGGGGATATATTTTGATATTTTTATCCCTCTTTCCCCATATGATGATATGGTATGTGGTGATTAGCTTAGCATTCATGTATGATATAAAATTAGCTTTTTACTTATATATGATGTATAGATGATGTTATATGTGATGATATAGATGGAGATATGATGATATGACAACAAAATCATCTAAATGCAACAAGAAAACACCCACAAATGTTAACAAACCTATCAAATATACATTTCCAAACAACATGAATTAACACAACTATATACAATTATTTACAAGTATGTAAAAACAAACTTCATATGTACAAGTAAGAATGAATCTAATCTAAGAAAGAAAATATGAATCTAACAAAGTATGTTTAAGAAAAAAACTATACAAATGTACAAACAAGAAGAAACTATACAAGCAATCAATGTACACAAACTAACAAACAAAGCAAGAAACAAGATAAAGCAAGTAAACTAAAGCTATGTTTTTGTGGTATTGTTTTTCAATGCATTTTGTGTTGTTTTGGAAAGTTTGTTAAAAAATTTCTATTGTTTTTGTATTTTCCGATTTTTCTATTGTTTTGGGGTTTCAAGTGTTATGTGAATGTTTTTGGAGATTTTGAACATATTTGAATGTTTTTTAGATTTTCTGAACATATTTGAATGTTTTTGGATTTTCTAAACATTTTTAATATTTTTGGATTTTCTAAACATATTTGAATGTTTTTGGATTTTCTAAGGTTTTTGAATGTTTTTGTATTTTCTGAACATATTTGAATGTTTTTGGATTTTCTAAGGTTTTTGAATGTTTTTGTATTTTCTAAACATATTTGAATGTTTTTAGATTTCTATGGTTTTCCAAAGCTATGTACTAGAAATCGAGAAACGTGGATGTGCCCATCATTAGATGGGAATATATAAGAACAGGTACCACATGATATATACAATAAAGTGAAAGCGTAAAGGTGTCCCCAACATTAGATGATGAATATACAAAGGAAATCCCTTCACTAATTTATTATAGGAGAAATAGCCGGATCAAGGTTTGATAGGACAGGATCATAAGGAATCATGGACATAGGTGTCCTACTAGCCCTAGAACTAAGTAAAATTACCCCCTACATATAAGATGCTTGTGAACAAGGAATCTTCCCAAGGTGCTAGAAGTTATTTTTCACCAAGCGATCCATCCAAAGTGCCACCATTGTGTGGTTTTCACATATGGATGACATGTTTTCTCTTTATCCTTTTCCCTTTTTTGAATTTTTTGTATTTTGATCCTTTTTTTACTTTCCTTTTTGTTTTTTGTTTTTCATCATGTTTAAGCGTAGAATTTCTTAAGGTGCATGGAATTCATAGGCTCATGGATCTCATCTCCATTAGGAAGAGAAATTTTGTATGCTCATATTCAATATTTTGACACAAGGACATAAGGTCCTAGCCGGTATGGTTTGAACTTGCCTTTCTTCTCTCTTTATGCCCTTGCGATGAACTGATTTTCTTTCATGACCAAATAATTG
Source organism: Taxus wallichiana var. yunnanensis (assembly GCA_018340775.1). Taxonomy (NCBI): domain Eukaryota; kingdom Viridiplantae; phylum Streptophyta; class Pinopsida; order Cupressales; family Taxaceae; genus Taxus; species Taxus wallichiana. Next base: position 294,399,258 of record CM031233.1, on the reverse strand, counting down.
ACCTTGAATTTACAAGGTATGATCCTTTTGTAGTTTCGGGAGACTCTGTTTTCATATACCTTGAAATAGTTGAGGGAAAAGATGCACTTTTCATCTAGGAGTTCCAATTCTTCCAGCATGACAACTCTGTAATCCTCATCTTTGTCCAAATAATCCCTAAGAGATATCCTTAGGGAAGGAATATCTATTTCTAATGGGATGATAGATTCTATTCCAAACATGTGGGAGTATGGTTTCGTAAAGTAGGAGTGTGAATGGAGGTCTTATTGGCCCGAGAGGGTTGGGTGAATTTTCAAATGTCATTTGTGACCTTTCTTACTCAATTTTCCATGATCTAAACTAATGTTTTGTTAGTGGATTCGTCTTTCTCATTACCTTAAGGGTAATATGGTGTAGACCAATTTAATCTTATTTCAAATCTATGACAAAGATCTTTCACTATATTATTCTTAGATGATTTTTTGTTATTAGTAACAATGGTAGCAGGGATGCCATATTGGAAAATGAGGTGATTCATGATAAAATTTTGTATCTAAGCACCTGCAACATAGGTTAATGGAACAACCTCAAAAAAATTAGTAAAATATTATGTGGCTATGATGATGTGGGTGTGACCATCAGATGAGGTAGGGGTAAGATTCCCTATTAAATCCAGCACCCATTTGGAAAATTACCACGATGTTGTGACTTTTTGTAATGGCTATGATGGCGCATGGATGAAATTTCCATACTTCTGAGAGAGAACACATTTCCTAACATGGTTACACCAATATGTCTCGATAGTAGGCCGGTAGTATCCTACCCATAAAAATTCTTTGTGAGGAGCATTCCATTCATATGGGCACAACATAGCCCTTCATCTACTTCCTTGATCACTTGGGTGACTCTAAAATCATTGGGGAAAATATCTTGTAACTCTTTTAGTAATTCCACTACTTTAGCCAATTCTTCTTCGACCAAGTAGTCTCAAATTTTGAAAAATTCTCATCTCCAATTGTCCCATGTTTTCATTCCTGATTTTCAAGGGCTGGTAATAGTAATTTTCTCCTTCATATTTCTTCTCTACTACTATTTTTTCATCCTCTAACACATTGTATCTTAAATTATTTAGTTTTTTCCTTTATCTTGCTTTTCCACAATGAAACACCGAGCCATTTTTTGAATCTTCTTCAAAGTTTCTTACGGCTTTAGAATATCAAGATGTGTTTTATTCTCCTCTTCAGAATGTTGTTTGATTAATTCATTTGGTGTCAAAAATAGGAATGTTCAAATATTTTGTAATGCTCTTAAGACATTTAAATATGTGTCTCAAAAATTAAAGGTATGGTAGAAGTATTTAACTATTTGATCCAAATCTCTAGTATCCTTTCTAATTTCTTGATGTGAATACCACAATCATGATATGGGCCCTAGGGTCCATACAAATAATTAAATCCATAGCAAGGGAGAATTCTTCCCACATAGTCATCAATGTTGTTCATGATTTGAATGTGCTTTTGTGGGTTAGTTTCACTAGTTTATTTGGGAATCACGACATAGTAGCCTTCACTCTCCCTATATCTGGATTCAAGAAATGTTGTGATTGAGTTCTAATGAGTTACATTATGCTTATGTGTTTCACACCAAATTGCAGCATTTATAATAGGGTATCATCCAATGCCTCCATCCTTGCCTTATCTTCTCTCTGCCATTATGGCCACTTGTTATGCCTTCATGTGCCTCAATCAAGAAAATATTTCTCTCATGCTCCATAGATACTATTATAAGGACATCATCTTGTCTTTGAAGAAATTTAAATGGAAATGCTATACTTAGCAATTTTATCTTCTATTGATGGGTGTAATTACTTGGGAATTCTATTATATGTAGTAGTTGTGCAATTTCATCAAAATCGGTTAGGTATAGCTTTGATCCGGAATAAATAAGCACCAAGAAAGTCATCATCTATGGGCACCTCATCTTCTACATTTTTAATTCTTAATAAATAATTCAAACCATTATTTAATTTCCCAAGTTTTACTTCCACAGAAAAATCAAATTCTTGAAATAACATGTGCCATCTACATATTCTCCCTGTAACAACGATCTATTTAATATATATTTTAAGGGATCATGGTCAATGTAAAATACAAATGAGGTGACTAATAAATATTGTTTGTATTTCATTAATACATAGACCATGCTTAGTACTTCCCTTTCTATTGTTTTGTAATTTTTTTTTTTGCCTTGGCCAACTTCCTGCTAGAAAACACTATAGGATGATCCATCTTATCTCTAGGTTGAGTCAATACAACTCCAATTTCTATCCCGGATGCATCCACATGAACATGGAAGGGTACCTTCCAATCAGGAAAAATCAAGATTGGTGCATGTAAAATTTTATCTTTCAAGATCTCAAATGCATCCGCACATTCTTTAGACCAAGAGATCTATTTATTTGTTCTCTTCTTCAATATTTATTTTAGTGGCGTACCTATCTTTGCCTACTTTTTGATAAAATTTCTATGATATATCATGTACCCAAGGATTTTCCTTACTTTTTTTTGTGTTTTTGGTGGTGGTAGATTAACAATCACAGAAGTTTTCAATGGATCAATTAATAGACCTTCCTTACAAATTATGTGTCCTAATAGTGTGCCAAAGGGAGTCAAGAAAACACATTTCTTCAAATTCAATGATATTTGCAATGCTTTGCATCTTTGAAACATCATCCTTAACAATTGTATGTGGTTCTTATGTAGTCCATAAACTATTCAGTCATCAAGATAGAATTTTAGGAAATCATGAATGAAATCTTTGAATGCATTAATGAACCTACTGAACACAGTTGGGGTGTTCTTAAGCCCATATGGCATAAATGTATACATAAAGGACCCACGTTGTGTGAAAAAATTTATTTTGGGTTGGTCCTCTCGGGAAATATTTACTTGGTAGTAACCAAATAAACCATGTATGAATGAGTATACTTCTCTACCAACCACAATTTCCAATACATCTTATGTAAAAGGGGTTGGAAATGGATCATGTACACATGCCTTATTTATATCCCTATAGTCTATGTACACACGTATCTCCCCAATTTTTTTTTTTGAATCACCATCAGACTGATCCATTTCAAGTCATCAACAGTTTGATAATCCTAGCATTCAACATTTTGTCAATTTCTGACTTCACCTTCACCTTCAAATTAGGATTCAATCTATATGGTCTCTTATTTATTGGCTTGAATCCATCTTTTATTTGAATTTTCATTGTCCCTACCTCCTCTTTGATTCCCTTCAACTCTTTGAAATCATTGCGGAAAATATCTTATAACTCTTGTATTAATTCCACTACTTTAGCCACTTCTTCTTCTGACTTGTAGTCTCAAATTTTGGAAAACTTCTCATCTCCATTTTTCCCATGTTTTCATTTTTGGTTTTCAAGGGTGGTAATAGTAATTTTCTCCTTCATCTTTCTTCTCTACTACTATTCTTTCATCCTCTAACACCTTGTATCTTAAATTATTTATTTTTCCTCTTTATCTTTCTTTTCCATAGTGAAACACCGAGCCATTTTGGAATATTCTTCAAAGTTTCATACGGCTTTAGAATCTCGGGACGTGTTTTATTCTCCTCTTGAATGTTGTTTGATTACTTCATTTGGTGTCAAAAAGGAATGTTAAAATATTTTCTAATGCTCCTAAGACACTTAAATATGTGTCCCAAAAATTAATGGTATGGCAGAAGTATTTAACTATTTGATCCCAATCTCCAGTATCTTTTCTAATTTCATGATGTGAATACCACGATCATGCTATGGGCCCTAGGGTCCATACAAATAATTAAATCCACAGCAAGAGAGAATTATTCCCGCATAGTCATTAGTATTATTCACATATTTTAATGTGCTTTTGTGGGTTAGTTTCACTGGTGTATTTGGGAATCACGACATAGTAGCCTTCACTCTCCCTATATCTAGATTCAAGTAATGTTGTGATTGATTTCTAATGAGTTACATTATGCTTATGTATTTCACACCAAATTACAGCATTTATAATAGGGTGTCATCCAATGCCTCCATCCTTTCCTTCTCATTAGGAAATATTCTTTCCATGATTTTAATGTACCCTCAATATCCTCAAATCTCGAATAATTTTGTAGTGTCTAGTGGGATGCCATGTGGTTCGGCCTCTGTACACACTTTTGATTGGAATATTTTACACTTCTTCTTCCACAAAAAAATCTATCTTGTCTTTGGCATAAAAATATCATCCTCTTATTTAAATGAGTCTTTGGAGGGTGCAAAAATGTCACTCGTAGTGTTATAGTTTTCTCCTAGCGTGATAAATTCTAGGTGTTATTCTTCCTACGTAGTGCAGTTCTCTCATTATTTATTCTAGAATCCCATGTATCCAAGATTCTACCTTATCTAAACTTTTGGATATCTCTTTGGATTTTACTGAAATTTCACCATCCGAGTTTGGTTTAAATTCTTTCTCAATGTTGGAAAATTAATTTAGTGCATACACCACTTCTGTATCATGTCATACCTCCTCTACCCATGCAACACTCATTCCTGCATGCAAAGGTACATAAACACATATAACGTCTAAATTTAATGATACCTCTTCTTCAAAACTTAGTGTGCCATTATACTATACGAACCATTATAAGGATAGGATAGTGTTATATGAAGGATTCTTGGCCACATTCTCTACGACTTCAAAAATCACCATTTTCTTTATTCCCTTGAAATTTACTACTACATTCTTTAGCACTCTGGTCGTTTTCTATATGATCCATCTTCTAGTATGATAAAGTATCTTGTGGGTTCCAAAGTAGGTCTTCCAAGCATTTCCCATGTAGTTTTAGACATCATATTGACGTCCGTGCCAAGATCTAGTAGTACTTTAGTGATGGTGGTATCAAAAATATCTACTTCTAAGTAGATTACAGACTTGTGCCATGTTTTCTAAGTATGAAATATAATTATTTTCTTCTTATTGTGTCCTTCTTGAAGTCTATGGATGTGATGAGTCCTCTCTTCTTTATTCTAATACTTGTTGAATTGTTTCAGCTTATCTATTAACCCATAATTGATAGTTAATTTTACTAGTTCCTTTAAGGCATTAACCTCTTCTTCTACAAAACAATTTTTCTCTCTTTCTTCAATGGCTTGTTCTTCCTTTACAATTTCCCTACTCTTTTCAACTTCTTTTAGGTGGAACCCTAGCCTAACCTCTTTATCATTCCACTTCTCTTCATCAAAAGAATTTTGTTCTTGTGGTAGCCTTATTCTTTTATTCTTTTTATGTCGCCTCATTCTTAGTGGCACTTATGGTTGTAATAACTAATCTATATTGAGGTTCTATTATCTTTCCTTATCATCCTACATACTTCCTTTACTTCATCTAATTCATCGTTTGAATTCTTGACATTCTTCTTTTCTCTAACTACTTTGATTGCTCCTTTAGACATTGGATCTCCCCTTGCAAAATCTTAATCACATCCATAGTCTCTTGATACACCTCCTTCTAATGAGTAGGGTCTAGGTAATTTCCATGTATCACTTCTTCTCTTAAAACTAGTTTCATTTTCCTTGACATCTCCCTAGCACGCGTGGCCTCTACTTGCATCGTCACCGGTCAAGATGGCTCTAGTCCTACCTCACGTGCCACTCTTAGCATCCACTATGAATCATCCTTCTTAATGCTCACCATCCCAATACCTTTGTATTTTTGGTGTTGTTGGTTCATATGCTCATAAAGCTCTAGACACTCTTCATACTTATGTTTCTTTCCACACCATGAGCATTGTAACAGATCAAGACACTCACATTTGTAATTCTCTGTAGATCCATAGTTATAACAGGTTCCTCATGGGAACTCACTCCATCCTCCACCGTGGTTCGTGTGAAAAAAATCCTCCGTGAATACCTCTTTCATGTGCTTCTCCATATACACGTCCTTCAAAATGACAATCATCATCCTTTGAAATGCTTGTAAGATTAGTCCGACACACACCGGATCAATAACATCATGAATTTGATCAATCAATCTATAATCCTTGGTATCATGGGTTGTAGAGGTACAAATCTTACAATAGAAAGAAACATTCTTGTGAATTGCATGCTATAGTAGAGGGAATCTACTTGCATCATGATCCCATGGTAAATTTCACATTCTAGCACCATAGTGCATTGATTTACAAGGGAAACTACCCTTTGTATGCCCTTACACTTCATGATCTGTAACCTGAGATCTTACTATGAACCTCATGCACCGAGTTTGCATTTAACTTCTCTAACTTAGCCATTATAGAAATTTGAGCCTCTAGAAAAGGACTAACACTAGTATCAATGCTCCCAACAACTTCGGCACGTAGGGAAGCTTCCAATGCCTCACGTGGGTCTATGAAAGTCTTGTGTGATAGATCCCTTCTAAATGGTGTTATCAATCCTCCAAAAAACATTGACCATGTTGAGAAGGATGAATCTCATAGGATATTTTTTACAACAGAGTCTTGAAACGTGCTTCATACTCTTGCACACTCTCTTCCATTCCCTATTGGATATCCTTCAGAGTGTTGATGTTCTTCTACTCAAACTCATGGATATAGAACTTTGCTAGGAAGGAATTCTTCAATGCAGTGTATTCTACCACCGTCTAAAGTGGGTAATACTTCCTATACAAACTATGTGCATGGCCTTGCAATGTTGTTACAAACTAACTTGGCTTCCGCTCCGAGGTAGTGATCCCTTTCACATGCCATAGTAATTCACACTTATGCACATGCTTTGCAACATCTTCAATACCCATATAATCTAGTAATTGCAAATACATATCAGAAAACACTTGGGGAGGTGGCTGGGGTCCTTATCCTCCTGATCCAGAGCCTTGGTTCCCTCCGGTGTTTCCTCCTCCACCAGATCCACTAGATCCACCAAGTCCTATTCCTCCTGACCCACCAGATCCACCTCTTGTAGTTAGAAAAGGTCCTAAAGTGGTCACACCTAGTGTTCCCAACGTCCCACTGAATTGCATGCCGATAGTTTGTGATATTTTCCCACTACTAGTTATATTTACCATGCCACTCCCAGATGCAATACCCAAACCTTGCATACTTGCACCTTGTCCCCAAATTCCCCAAATATAGGAATGGATTATGCAGCCATGGATGTTCCAAATGATAAATTATATCTCTTGGGCATAGATCAGTTACTCCCACCAATACCAACTGGGTTAACAATACTTCTCCCTTGATCTAGAAAACCAAGCACCAGGGGTTGGTCACCAAGTGGGTTCAGCTGCACGTCGACACCTCTTCTTTCTCTATGTGATGAAATCTCATCGAAGAAGTGAAGGGGACTCTCTCAAATAATTTCCAAGATGGGGTAGCACAAACTGCTCAAGTTCCACATCCTTTGCATGAACCTCAACTCCTTCCCACAATGTTTGTCTCCATAGATCCATCACACTTATAACCTCACCTTGTCTAGGTGTATCCCTTTCACAAGATTCACTATACTTGAGTCATCTCTCCTCCCTTTCCTTTTCATCCATAATGTTCATCATCTTCCTCCATCCTAGCTTCTTGTCCCCATGCTCAAAGAAGCTTAGCCAACCATGGGAAATTCATCCAAACTAAAGGTAATGACCAAGATATCAGCACATACCAAAGGAAGAACATGCAAAAATGATCTTCTAGGTTCCCTCTAAAACTTGAACTCAAGTAACTTGGGAAATAATATGCATAAATGGCATATTCAAGAGTATAATTAGTCAGCAATCTCTTCCACCAATGATAAATAACACTCATCCAAGTCATATCTACATCCCGCAACCTCGATAGTCATCTTAGGTCCATACGTGTGATGTGTAGTACTTCCTCAATGTAGATGCATATGTTGAAATCCATTCATATAGTTCTATTGGAAAATAGTAGAAGTATGTCTCATACATCTCATGGTATAGGTTATCTTCTACCCATCTACGTGCATCAAACTCAGTCCAAAGTGTTGAATCTCCGATAAAATGCATCCTCCATGCTCTTGAACCATCCTTCAACACTTTCAAAGGTAGATTCTCTATCATCATGCATCATAGGGACAATGATGTATGTCATTTCTCACAACAACTTCAAAAGAGGTCCTATAAATGGAACAAATATGTAGTCATTGTTATACCCTTAGACCAAAGTATTCTAATCCCATGTGTGCTAGCCTATCACCCGGTGGGAGCCGGGTGCTCACCGAGGAACGTATGCGGGTGCCAAGTCTCTCCTTTATTAGATTTTTGTGAGAATACACCATCTTATAATAGGTAATCAAATGTAGAAGAATAGAAAAGAACCATACAACATTTTAAGAACCTAGAATGATTTTTCACCCCATTGCATCTAGAAAAGAGCAATAACAAACAACATATCTAACTCGATTCATTTATAAAGTAAATGCATAAGGATTGTACTCATGAACCCATATGTGATTCAGAAAAGAGCCTTATATTCATATTAATATTTTTAATAATCACATTACATTCATTGAGGCCATAGTAGACCAATATAACTGTGTAGATCAAGGTCATGCATTAGAACTGGACTATGTCCCTTATACCCCAAGGATAATCACAGACCCATCCCCCTAAACATGCCATCACTCCCAGATTTCTCCTAATCCCTAACCCCTAGAACCCTCCATTATATTTTTATAGAGTTTTTCCAATATTCAACCACTTTTTCTTCTTATTTTTTATTCTATCAAGCACTTGTATTTATAACCTTAGCAACCACCACCATGCCTTTATGAAGTTATAGATCGGTTGCCAAGTGTCAAAGTGGTCCTCTATGGGAGCATGCCTTCTCAGATCCGAGCTCTCCACTCTTTTCAATGATGTCTTTCTAGATCCTTCTATCACATGGAATATTCCTTTCGTGGCCACCAAGTTACTAGGCTAACACCTTATCCATTCCACATGCACAATCAGGTCATGATTTTCTCATGTGCTTCCAGGAACATCAAATATGGCTAAGTCCCAAAACCCTTCCTTTGCCTTGTGTACATGCCAAGGGTTCTATTAAAACATTCTACAACCCTATCCTACATGCCTTCACATTGCGCCCCCTTCTTTAATTAGGCCCCGCATGCCCACGTGCCTTCTTGTACTTAGAAAAATAATTTATAGGTCCAACATTCATGTGAGAATGATTTAGAGAAGTAACACGATATTTTAGAATGAATGGCATTGAGGAGAGAGATGGATCATGAAGGATTTAGAGCTCACATAGAGGACATGGAGCCGAGCATCCGGAACTCCTGTTTGGAAAAACATGATAGGGAACCCTCATCGGCATCTTATGAGAGTGTGCTAACAGAGACAACTTGGGTTATGTGGGTGCATCTCGAATCTACCGACAACCTAGCCCTTTGCACTTGGTTTTCCAGTTTCTAGTATAACCAATGGTTAGCAAGCTAGCTTAGGTAAAATATTTACAAGAGTAGAGTTGACTTATCAAAAAGTTAAAGAGTGAATCAAATAACAAGTAAATTTATAACTAGGAATACATCTTCCATATTATTTGGAGGACCGAGTTGGATGAACCTTTTCAGTGCATCATCGGCGTAAGAATCCAATTGCTCAAAATTTGGAATCACATCGGGAGTAGAAAACTTCATAGATTGTAGGATTTCGGTTTAGCACCACCGTTGAGACATATGTCAAGTGCATCCTTTGGTTTAATTCATGTTACGGTGAAGGATCAAGAGGAAGAAGTGGCTCGAGAATCTTATGGATTTTTGGATCTACAGGTAGAGGTAACACAAGAGGTTCTTGATCTATGGGCATGGTCCTCACCAGCCCTAGAATATTTACATGGAGATGTTGCTTCATCTTCTAGAGTATATGGGAATAGAATATTCTATTGAGCATGTGTATATGTTAGATATTATAGCGTGAAAAAGGAACTAGGGATTCTGAGCACAAGGAAATTCAATTTGTAACTACATTGTAGGGACACACACATAGTTGGTACATAAATTTTGACCCTGATAAGACTTGTGTGGATTATACAGTGTTATGAGATGCTTTAATTAAGGAATTTTATATCCCTAAGTTTGAGAGAAAAAGTACAAGAACACTCAAGGATATCAATAAGGGAACTACTTAGAGTGTTTAGGAATATGATGTTCATTTCAAAACACTTTTTTCTAAACTTTCTTATGGTATGCATCCAAGATATCATGCACAATGGTTTTTCGGAGGCCTCGATCACACATTTTAGGAGGGAACTCTCACATAAGACATATGCACACCCATGTGAATAACTTTAAGAATCTTTGTGCATCGAAGGATTTGGGAGTATAGACACTAGAGTGAACCCATTCATGGAAGCTCAGATTACATATATGGAAAATCAGTTAAATAAACTATCAACCAATACATCACATGAGACACGTAGTGGAATTTGGTTCATAGATAGTGAAGTAGAGGGGAATACTAAGGATATTTCTCCTCACGCATTGGTGCACTCCTTATTCTTTGGAATGTGATATATGTCATTTGGAATATGATACAACTTGTTCTCCATTGTTGCAACATGCAATAAGAAAGAACGTGTCTTGCTACTATAAACATTTCAATTCCATGACTCATAATACTGAAGATTACAGGTTGATTGATCAGATTCATGATGCCATTGATATTGGTTTATGAAAGATGGGATTTTCAAATAAATCTAAGGATAAAGGTAAACAACATGATCATGATCACACTCAAGGGTACTATGATCAAAATGAAGGGATGTTTTAGGGAGGCCATGGTAGAAGTTGAGGATATCATGGTGTATTCGGAGAGGTTGATGCCATGGCGTGGGACGAAGTGAGTTCCCTCATGGAACATGCTATATGTGTGGATGCCCTTAAAATTTCAGGATTGAATGTCCTCAAAACATTACTTGTTATTTTTATGGAAAGAATCATAACTATGAAGATTTCCTGGACTTATATGAACATCTGAGGAAGTATCATAAACATGAGAACAAGGGCATAGGTATGGCAAGAATACAATGCACCTTAGAAAACCAATGGATGTCGAAGTTAGCACCGGAGCTTGAGGTAGTACCTATGAAGATTACTACACATGTTGAGGTTGTGTGCACTAGAAAAAAATTGCAACTAAATCCTACCATCCCTAAGGAGGAGGTTTTACATGAAAAAATTCCAGACCCTACACATAATAAGGAGGTTTATTAGGAAACCATGGAGGTGCTTAGAAATATGCAGGGTGAAATACAATGTTTAAAGGAACAGTTGTGAAAGTTGGAACAAAATAATGAAGCTGAGACTTTCTAGTCATATGTTGATGATGTGAAGGAATTATTCAAGATATTGTGTCAAGAGAACTTTATTCCATTACTAGGGATTTGGTTGAAAGGTAACACTACGAAAATCGGTATTAAGAATGGATGGAAGATTTTGCATGCTAATCTCCCTTCCTATAGCTTGGATTAAAAGAAGGAGATCACTTTGAATTTTGTTGTGGATGAATGGCTTTTGAGCCATATTTTGATTGACATAGGTGTGAAAGTAAATGTACTTACCTTAGATTCATAGGTTCGAGATAGGTAGACCTCCATTGCATCCATCTTCTAATTTAATGTATATGGTGAATCAAACTAAGGCCATGCCAATTGGGCCAAGTTCTTTGTGGACTTTAAGGTCTTAGCATTTACAAAATTGGATAACTTCCCAGCTCTACTTGGGCACCCTTGGTGCTATGAAAATAATGATGATCTATGGTTTAATAAGGGATATATCAATTTTGAGAACAAGGAAGAAAAAATATTATCCCTTTAACAGATGGGAAATATGCACCTTATGTTTATCCTTTAAGTGAAGATGACCTTAAAATAATTTATGTATGTACCATTCAAGATCCAAAAGCACTTGAGCCATCTAAGGAAGGAATTCTCCATTAGGATGATGCACCATCCTTCGGTGATACTACAAGTATTACTTGCGATAATTAGGCACATGGATCTCACGATATGGTTGGGAGTGAGGTAAGAAGCACAAATGCATGCGTAAGTAGCCCACGCTATGTTAGGAGGTTAGATAACAACATGGTACCTTGATACACTAGAGAAGGAAACCCTAAGGTATTCTTGCGAGCCATCGATACACTAGAAGGATAAGGGGAGATAAGGAATATGTTAGTGTATACCCTTCTTGGGATAGCAATGCATTAGTGGATGGTTCATAGGGATAATCTCATAGAATGGAGAGAAGTGAATTTTTTTCTTTTAGCCTAGTTTCTCATGAGTAATGCGCCTACTCAAATCTATGAATATCATTGTAATAATCATGTTCAAAGCACCACGATTAGTAGTGTGAGACAATGGATAGAGGGGTATTAGGATTTCCACCTTTGTCATGGGTGCATAAGTTGTATTTCAAATTGAGAGGATATGTGCACACATTGTATGTTTATGCGAGTTTAGTAGAGAGACTAAAAATTGACAAGACTTGATTATAGGAATGATCCAAAAATTTGAATACTTCTCCACTAAACCCCATGCAAATGAGGCATTACAGGGTATGAAGCACTTGACTATGGGAGATAGTGAAAAATCTTAAGAAATAATTCAAGAGTTACTTGGTGAGTCATACCTAGAAGTGCACTTTGAAGAAATGGAAGAGACAAAGGCAGAACTACTTGAGTGTGCCTTCTTAGAGAAGGTGAAAGGAAAGATGGTATATATGGTGGATGATGAAGAAGTTGAAAATTTGGACATAGATCATTCAGATGGTATTTTTAAGGTCTTAAATAGTGTGGATAAGAAGGAACACGCCTACCATGAGCCTATAAAGATGAAGAAAGTGGACATTGACATGGATGTTGAACCTAAGGAGGCCATAATTAGAAATTGCTAGTTTAAATTTGAAGTGGATAAGATAATTGAGTTGCTACATGATTTCTCGAGCTTATTTCCTAGGGGCTATCATGAGTTGAAAGGGGTGCATGAATCTTTTTGTGAGATGAAAATTAATTTAAAGGAAGGTGCACACCTAGGATTAGGAAGAGACCTTATAGGATGAACCCTAACCTACACATAAAATTTAAAGAAGAAATTGACAAGATGTTGGAATCTGGAATTATTGAGCCCATAGAGGAATCAGAGTGGGTTAGCCCTATGGTAATCAACATAAAGAAATGTGGAAGAATAAGGATTTGTGTGGACTACCGAGATTTGAATGTTGCATGTGTGATTGATCGTTTCCTACACCACCACCGAGGAATGATTGGAAAGCGTTACATGGCATGAAATTTACACTTTTATAAATGGATTCTCGGGTATCATCAAGTAATAATTGGTAAAGAGGATCAAGAGAGGAAAACTTTCGCACCTTAATGGGGAATTTTTGCATACATAGTGATACTCTTTGGATTTAAGAATGCGCCATGTATTTTTACGCATTATGGTTCAAGCATTCTCGGGATTTTATTCACAAATTCTTGCGCAGTTTACTTGGATGATTAGAACTTCTTTGGGTTTATCAAGGATCATTGTGACAATTTTTGGTTAATGTTTGAGATGTGCGAGATCATTAAACATCTCTTTAAATATCAAGAAATACTTATTTACTATACCTTTTGAACTGTGTTAGGGCATATTAGCTACAAGGAGGGTTTGTTAGTATATCTAATTAATATTGCAGTCATTTTAGGCTAGGAGGAACCACCACTTAGAGTGAGGTGTGTGGATTATTTTCCCACATAGGATATTATATAAAAATTTATCAAAGGATATGCTAATATTTTCGTGCCCTTGGAGGATTTATTAAAAGGTAAAGAGAAGTTCTATTGGGAGAACCAAAGTGGCACACATTCAAAGAATTGAAGGAAAGGCTTACTAAGACACCTATTTTACATTTTCATTCATGGAATTTACCCTTTCATGTACATGTGGATGCCTCTAGCATGGCCATCGGTGAAGTTTTAGCTTATCCTCAAGAAGGAATTTCTGATCATCCTATCTATTGTACTAGTAGAAAGTTGACTCATGTAGAACATAATTATACATCTACAGAGCGCAAAACATTTTCAATGATCTACATGCTACATAAGTTCAAAAGTACTTTCTAGTAACACCTTTTGTGTTCTATATAGATCACATATGCCATTGAAATAATTGGTACATAAGCTCGTGTTATAGGGGCACATATTCCAATGGGTTCTATTATTCCAATAATTTCACTTTACAATTATGGTAAAACCAAGTAAAATATTTTCGGCCCGGACCACGTATCAAGGATTCAATCGAGAAAGGACATGCAGAGTATTGAAGATACAATGTCAGATGCATAGTTATACAGATTGAACTACGCACACTCAGAGATAGAGGATATTTTTTTCCTTTTATGCATAGGTATGACACTGAAGAATTTAAGGCCTTGAAAAAGAAACAAATTGCAATTTGTGCCACATCTTTCTTGTTGATCAGTGGTGACTTATACAAACTAGTCCAAGATGAATTATTGTGTTGGTGTGTACTAGAGCATGAGTATACAAAAATTAAGGTGGAGACTCATGACGATATTGCAGTGGACACTATGAAGGTGACACCACTTTGTGCACAAGATTCTACTAACTCGGTTTATGGTGGGAAACCTTGTACAAATATTGTAGGGAGTATTTTTAAGGCATGTGATCATCTTTGTTAGTGCCTTGGAAAACCTAGGCAAAGATAAGAAATTCATTTGAGGCCTATTACTAGTGTAGAGCCTTTTGTGAAATGGGAAATTGACTTTGTGGGTCCATTTTCCCAAGCCACGTACAAAAATAGATCACACTATATCATCACTTGTACATATTATATTACAATATGGGTGGAAGTGGCACCTACAAAGGATTGTACAACATCTACAACAACAAGGTTCTTGTGGGAAAATATTCTTACTAGGTATGGATGTCCTTTTAGTTTGACAAGTGATAGGGGCACTCATTTCCTAAATGCAACAATCAAGATATTATTGGATGAATTTATGGTTCTACAACTTAAGACAACACCTTATCACCCTAAAAAAATGGGACTACTGAGGCTTTGAACAAGATATTGAGCCAAAATTTTATGAATATTTTTGATGTTGTAAGGAAAGACTGGGATGATAAATTTTAGGTTCTACTTTGGGCATATAGAACAACCTACAAATGATTGAATAAGGTTATGTGCAACAGCTTAGTTATCTATCTAAATAAAATCAAGACTAATACATAGTATTCTCAATACAATGCTAAACTAAAATCTATGGACCATCATGCTAAGAGATAAACAAGTAACAAACATCAACACTATGCATTAGAACCTTGAAAATAAACCTTAGGCTAACATGCTAACACTTATTGCTCTACTCTTTAGAAAGATAAATTAATGAAATGGACCTAGGTAGATCCTTTAGATATCAAAGGGTTGATAGTTGTTACTTGATCCAAGAGAATTGAGGATGGAGGTTCATCAAGTCATGACAACAAGGCCTTTCTTTATTAACTCCATTGATCTTCACAAAATATCTTGGATAATTGAATGCAAATGGATGATGCTTAGCTCCACTCTAATGAAGAATGCTCTAAGATGATAAAATGGCTATAACTTAGGCTCTATGCTCATTTATGTGTAAGTAGAAAGGTAGGAGGATGGCTCCTTATATAATCCAATGGGTAAAATAATCTCTACATCCCTTTACATGTGGGATAATAGAGAGGTTGGGTTAGTTGTTGATAAGGAAGGTTTAGGAGGGTTTAGTAAACCTTAGGAGAGTTTAATTTTTCCTTTAGTGACCCATGGGATTTAGGGGTGCATATAATTAATCAAAGGTGAATAATTAATGAGGAGATAAGCCTATTAGGATAAATTAGAAGAGAAATAGAATTCTTTATGGGATAGGAAGGATTAAATTAGATAAATGGAAGTTTATTTATCTAATAGAGGAGGATACTTAATTAATTAATTCAGGTAGAAAGGGGTTTAATTAGTTGAAGGTCGTTAATTTTCATCTTTTCTAGATAGAAATTCCCATCAACTAGAATAATTTATTTAATTAACAACATTAGAAGAGAAAATGTGATATATTGATGATATATCGTCAATTTTTGGGAAAGGGGATGATTAGCACAATTTTAGTATTTAAATTAATAGATCTCAAATATAGGTATCTAGATTTTCCCCTCTTTGGGGTGGCGTAAGTGGTGCCACTTCAAATATAGTTGATGGGTAAAATTTTGAAGAGGTAGAAGAAAAATTAATAGAATTCGAGATGCCCCTCGATTGTCGATGGGGTGATGAAGGAATCCAATCGACAATAAAAAATATGAGAGAAATGGAAAAGAAATGAGGGACAAGATGCCCCAATTGGAGGAGAATAATGGGTAAAGGCAGGATGCCCCAAACAAAATGGAAGAATGGTGTTAAGAGGAGAATTAAATAGAAGAAATATGAATAAAGGGAGAGGAGAACTACCCTTCACCCATTGCATTGGAACAATCATATTGTAACATCAAATTTTTAAGACTTTATAAAAAAGGATTTTTAATTTTATTTTTAACATAATGTTAATCGCTCTAAATTAATATAATTTGGACCACACATTCCTTTACCAATCCATCTCATTAAAAACCAGATGCAACTATAATGACTCGGTGAGACACCAATCTCTCATTCCATGACTCATTATTAAACTGATCTCTCATGTTAACTTAATAATGTGTATACTATGTATACTTGGTTCCTTTACCCTTTTAGGGGTACCCAAGTGTTATGTCTAAGAATCCTATCTAAATATTTGTTATCGATATTCATCTGAAATCCTGCATCTTAGACGTAGTGACATAGGATAACGCAACCAACAGCTTGTGATACTTTGTCCAAAGTTTTTAAACATGTTTACCATGTTTACATTCCAAGAAGACATACTCATCAAAAGGAATATGTCCTTCACCACACTTTCACTATTATCTAAAATGGTCTTTCTTGACTTCTGTCAACCTAATCTAAGTCAAATTTTCACACTAAACAAGGGAAGAAACATGCACTTGTGTGAAACAATACTCATGGTTACTAAGGATACATATAAATACACCATTTAATTACATCGATTGAGCATGTCTAGTCACCCTAAGCTAACATTATTTGACCACAATGATATCTCATGTTTTTATATTTGTGTAGGGTTAAACCATGAAACAAACTTACACTTATGTCAATTGAGTTAATCAAACAAAATATGGTGTTTCAGGAATAAATGGCTGCATCATAGTATCCTCATAATGAATCATGTCATTATGAAGGTTATATACATTAGTTGATATGTTTCAAAATCCAACCGAGTTTCCTCAACTAGACTAACATACTTAATAATATTAGTTTATTAACCCAATCAATTATTATCTTATAGTTTTATCGATAAAAATGGTATTAATGGTCTACTAAGTACAATCTATCCCCAGAGGGTTACAAGGTTTATTTTACACTAGAGGAAGGTATGCAAATAATATTTTCATTTCAAATCACTCAGATTTCATGATTATGTTTATCTTAATCGTAACTATTTATTTCCATATAACGATATGTCTGAATTCTATGTTAAGAAGGAAAGATCATAAAGTCTTGCTACTACAATTTTTATCTTGGTAACAAGCTTGCTTAACCTTTACTTTAGACTTCATAGTAATGAAGGTTTAAATCTTTTGATTATCCTTTTTAAACATTAATGTTTCAATTATACAAATTAGCTAAGGAAAACACAACCAATCATCCTCATGATTTACTCATAAACACCTATCAAGATATCATATATAGCTCTTTGTTTAATTACAAGGAAGGTATTACTTTTTCCTTATTAAGGGCTAATGCCCTATTTATGAAAAAAAAACTCATATGCTTTGTAGCATAACAAAGAAATCATAATCAATTATATAATCTAACCATATTCCCTTTTACTATTAAAGGATCTACCAAAGAGTATTAACTTAGTTGAGCTCTTATTTGTGACATGAAATCAACTATAAGTGTAGATCCTTAATCTTAGAATCCTTGAATATCAAAGAATATAATAAGTTTCATAATCCCATATCACACATGTATCTAAATTTCCCCATCAAGAGTGATATTTTTAATAATATTACTCAAAGGTATTTCATGAGGGCCTCATAAAATAAAAAACAATCAACATTTTACTAAAGCATTTCATTTATAAAAAGGAGAGATCTCCACTCTCTAAACTTAGGAAATATTTCAAAGGATTACACAATTTCATTGCATCAATATAAAACTAGTTTTAATACATCTTCTTTTCCAACAAAAGTACATTTTAAGTAAATGTCGATACATAGACATCATAAAAGAAGAGATAATTTCTTTTAGTAAAACAAATGTAACTTTATGTAAGTCTTCCTCCTTTCATCTTTTATGAAATCCATCTACAAAATTCTTAGCAAGGAGTTAGTTCATATGAACTAAGCATGATAAACACTATAATGTAAAAACAATATTCTTTTAACTCGATTGTTTCACAAAAGGAACCCGTTGTTGAATAAAATGGTTCCAACTCAAAAATAAGATTAACTGATAAAATTTCCCAAAATATCACTTAACCGAGAAAGAGAGAAAGAGATCATAGAATCCACAAGAAGTAATGTTCATGTATGAACTAATTAAATCAACATAATTAATTCTATCTCAAACACAATTATGAAACTCATTACTACCTACTAGTCATATGATCACCAATAATTAAGAAAGAGATAATTCACATTTCTATCTAAATATTAACTTCTCAATCCACCTATCAACTTAAGTTCCACAAACTCAACATGTTTGTTTATTGAAGAAGAAGTAAATTGATATAATCAAACTACCTTTCTAAAATAAGTATACTATTTTAATATTCAAAATGTTAACAACCTACATTATGACTGTATGATCAAACAAGAAGATCCAATATTAATATCATTCCATACAATAATCTAACCCAAATCGGGCTTAACTCAAAGTATCTAAGGACTATGTTGATAATAAACTAGTCCAAACATTATGAGAAACGTTTAACCAAACAATGGATTAGATGCAAGACCAAAAACAACATAACTCATAAGAACAGTTCCTTGAAGGAATGTATTCATTCAAGAATTAGAAACTTAAAATAACAAGAAAAATAACACAATCCAAACTTTTGAAACAACCATACCTTCATGTTCAATGATTCCATAAACTACAATTGGAGCAGACTATTACAAAAAAACCTACAAGGTTTGAGGATTACCCAAAAGACTGAATTCAATTCAAACAAAGGATCTTGAGTACGAAGAGAACAAAGTTTCAAAAAATAACACAAGACCCCTAATAGTTCTAAAAGAATAGTCATACAATCAAATTGATCTATATCTAGGTAATGAAAACTTCTTAATCAAACACTAGGGTTCGAGGCGGTGAGATCTTCCATCAAAAGAATGCCTTGATCTAAACCAAAATAATCCAAAGTTCCATAATTTCAAGAATTGAAACCTACTCGAAGGGGGTATACAGATGATGAATATTAAATTCACACAAGAAAAAAGGAGGTTATCCAAACCTCTAACTCATAATAATCCATTTAAAAGTTATACCTTAACTTCAAACATTCCATACTTTTGTTACCTATTTCCCATGTTAACTGGAAGGGTATTCATTCCAAGTTATCTTATACACAAAAAGAAGAGATTATACTAATTTATGCAACACAACTATTCCACCCAAAAAAGGTTAAAACTACTAACAAACAAGAAAGAAGATAGAGAAATTAAGAATAGACTTTTCCAAAAAAAAAAACTCTTCGAGAGCAAAAAAAATCTTTGCATACCAGTAAAAGATAAAAATATATATCCGAAAGAAACTACAAAGCCCAAGATGGGTAACCAATAAACTCATCATGAAGAAGAACTGTCAACAAAAAATTTATAGAGGAAAACCTTCCAATTACAACATTTAATGAAAGTTACTTTCTCCTAATGAGGGTTTAACAAATGAAACAAAATATTCATTTCAAACCCTCTCAAAAGGTGGACCAATTCAACTCCAACAAATAAACATAACCCAGTTTACAATAGATGGGTGCTTCTTATTAAGAGAGTGCGGTTGCAATAAAGTCCCCTTGAATAACCACTTTATAAATAAGAGTTTACAACAGTCACAACTAAATTATACCATACTAAGCTGGTCTCCAAATCATTAATAACAAGAGAAATGACTAATCTAAAATCCAAGGATTTCATCAAAAACCCGACAACTATTAATGCTTATAAGTTACCCAGATAAGATAAAATTTGTATTAAGGATACTAACCCAAAATTTAATCAACATCTATGGAATTTCATTTAATAATAAATATGAAAAAAAAACAGCTATCATTCAATCAAGACAACCCAAAATTTACAGGAAATCCAACATACACTACATTGTTAAAACGAATAATCGAAAAATATTATTTAAGCCGAGAAGAAGGAAAAACACAACAAAAACACCAAAACCAGAATGATTTCATAAAAGAGTAGAATTATTTTAATGAAAACAATTAAGTAAAAGTATAATATTTAATGAGATAGGGCCTATCATGTCCGATAGTGTTGATGTCTTCTTTTCCTCTTTCCAAATCTTCATGCAGAACTTCTACAACATGATTTCTATGAAAATGTAAAAACCCAGCCACTGAAACCTTCCTTATCTTCCTCATATAGCTTCCTTTCTTATTTTCCATTACCATCACCACCATGGAAGGTGAAATTTATCATGCAAAAATTCAAACTGGTAGTTTAAAAAGAAGAAAACCACATGTAGAGCTACAGAGCTCCCAAAACCAAATGAAACATTGAAAACCGAAAACCACCTTTTCTTCCAACTTCTCCTATTTCCCAGGTAGTTTTCATAATGGTCCAGATCATTAAATTCCTATAGGACTGATAGATTCCTTTCCTTCTTTCTCACCTTCTCCAACTCCTTGTTGGCTATAACTAAAGTTTAAAATTCCATGTAAGTAAAATTTAGAGATTTGACAACTCGGCTTCCACCAAATTTTCTTGCATTCATCAAAATCGGTAGTAACAAGGTGTTTTAATGCCTCATTCAAACCTCTTAAATACCTTAAGAATTGGTTTCACTGACACCCCTCCTCATTTCATCCACTCCATCCCCTTTAGGCTATCCCATTCCCTTAGATTAGGTTCAAAAACATTAGCTTAGAAACCAACTTAGGTCATTAGATATAGATTATCAGTTTAGTCTTAGAATATCCTAGTTAAATGACTTAGGATTACCTTCATCTAATAAACAACCACATTAATAAAATCATCTAGCATAAACATAGGATAGGATAACAAAATTAGGAACTTAGATTAAATTAGTCCCCCAAATAATCATCAAAATTACCAATTTAACATTACCATATGAAGAACCAAAAACGACACCATTAGATCACTTATGGAGGACATGTACAAAAGATATCACCTGTGATCCCACATCAGGTTGGGTTAAGAAATATAACATTCTTCCCAGCTCGTTTAAGATGACCTTGATGTCATAAAATTGAAAGCAATCCTCAGATCACTAAAATTGATCCAAGGTATAGTTATTCGGGATCGAAATCATATAGAGACTCGAAGCACAATTTCAAATGCAATATAGGCTATGAACACATTTAGGATGAATTACTTTCCTCTATACACATGTAGTGGACATTCAACATAAGAAAGAATGAAATATTTCATTTTAAATTTAGAATTGACATGGCAGGATTTTATCTATTATCAGAAGATAACATATTATCCACAACAAACATGATTGCTTAGTTCACAAGAGTACACCATCTTCAAACAAGAATCACATATCAATTTTTGAAACTTTGAGTGCATAATTCATCATAGATATCAACCATGGTAGAGACATTACACACCTCACCCCTAAAAAGTATCATTGTCGCACTAATTAACTTCATCCATATTCTTAAACAAGAAAAATAATCATAATTATAGTTCTTTTATCCACAAGTTCTCAAACATAAAGCACATTTGAGGAATTCAAGTTTTTATAATTTATTAAAGCATTAAAATAACTGTTCTAGCACTAATAAACTATAGTACCATCCCAAAACCGGCAAATTAAAGATAACTTTAAATAAAAGTCTTTAGTTGATTCCAAACATCAAAACTAATTCTATTCAAATAAATGAGGAAAATCAGTTTTCATGTCCTCAAGGTTTTCCCATGTTGCACTTTCTTCATTAAATTGGTCCCACTGAACCTTGCATTGACTAATTTCATGATTTCTTAAGTACTACTGGTGAGTTTCCAGCACTCTTATTATTTTCAACCATGATTATTCCTAGGTCTTGGACCTGTAAGGAATCCCAATTTAACACATGTGATAAATACCAAACGTATTTCTTAAGCAAGTAAATATGGAAAACATCATGTATTCATGACAAATGATGAGGCCAGAATATGTTTGATTAATGTATAATATATGATCTCATCTTACTCTCCTTTTGATTAAGTTTGATTGCATTGTGTGACTTTTAGTTGATTTGATATGAGTTAGGATGTAATTTTTGTCTTTTGATTGATTTTGATTCTAATGTTAAAAGCTCTAGAATTCTTGATAAGTGTGTGTTTGAATTCATTTTTGTAATAAATCAGGTCTAATTAGTTGAGGAAATGAAGCAGGAAGCATTCAATATGTTTTTAGCAACATTTGTTCCCACACAACTTAGTTCTAGAACTTCCAAGCTAGTTCTAGAACTCCATCACATAGTCATCATCTAGTTCTGAACTTTCGGACTTAGTTCTAGAACTCCAGTATTTAGTTCCAGAATTTTTAGACTTAGTTCCAAAACTCTTGGGGATAGCTTGAACTCTCACGGTTTTGATCCTTAACAATTTCCTATGGTTCTAGAACTTCTCCAAAGTTCTAGAACCAATGGGAGTTATCTATTCTAACCACATCTAGAGATTTTTCATCTATGACCCTTTCAATTAGGAAAGGATGAGAATATTTCTAAACACAGATCTAGGAAGAGTTATCCTACAACTATCTAATCAACCGTAATCCAACTCATCATCTATTCTGTGCATGATTCGATTTCATCAAAAAACATTGAGACAGTTGTGATTGTAAAATGTATATAAAAGAGTACCTGTAGTAGATAAATATAATAGAGATATAGAATATGATATGAAATAGATATAAAACAGAGAAGAGAAATAGACTAAGTACTAAGATCTAATACATTTGTAATACTGAATGTTTTATCAATAAAATAGCCATTTTTATTTGAGAGGATTTTGAGTTGTTAAATCCCGATTCGAGGAGGAGAAAGGGACCACTCCCCAAGGACTACGATATTATTTTATTTGGTATTTATATTTCTTTAACAAATTGCTTGGATCTATTATTTCTATATTTTTTAATTCTTTCAAGTTAAACTCGTTGTATACTTCTTCCTACAGTGTTTAGATAGATTCTTATATTTCTTGCAATTTTTTTCAAGAATTATAAATTGAGTGTGTTTATTTCCAAAATCAAATGTGTTTATTTTTAGAAGTAAGTGTGTTTAGTTTCCAACAACAAGCGTGTTTCCATTAACGCATAGTGTGTTTCCTTTCCTAAGCTTTCAATGTGTTTACTTTCAGCAAGTTTTCATAGTTTGTTTTAAATAAGGTTTTACTAAAAATTCCTTAGGACATTGAAGAGATCCCCCAGAAAATACAAAAATAACTATAGTCAACTACTAGATCAGTTAAATTACTCTTATTGCATATAGCTTTAGACACACCCCTAGTTTGATATGACATCAACAAGAAGTTGATTAAATGAAGGGAATAAAGACACCCATCAACAAAGTGGAGGTAATGCTAAGTGATAAGCTATAGGGATAATCACTTCAACAATCTCGAAAGGTCCCCAAAAATGAGGTGATAATTTGGCTACCCCGCCAAAGGTTATAGAGATCTTTTTAGGTTTAACATGTGAAAATACTTTTTTGCCAAGTTTGAATTTATTATCGATCCTTTTTAGATCTACATAAATTTTATGCCTATATGTAGCTTCTTTTAATATTTGACGAATCATTTTGACTTATTGTTCCATTTCAAATAAGAATTTCAGGTCCAATTACCTCTCTATCTTCAATGTTTTCCCAATTAATCGGAGTTCTACATTTCCTTCCA
This sequence comes from Taxus wallichiana var. yunnanensis, assembly GCA_018340775.1. Lineage (NCBI taxonomy): Eukaryota > Viridiplantae > Streptophyta > Pinopsida > Cupressales > Taxaceae > Taxus > Taxus wallichiana. Next base: position 294,375,032 of record CM031233.1, on the reverse strand, counting down.
TATAATGCTTCAAAAGGTTCCATTTTAAAATAGGAATTATATTTATTATTGTAAGAAAATTCAACTAACGAGAGATATAGTTCCCATTTGTCTTTGTCAATCCATGCATTACATTCATAACATATCTTACAAAAATTGATTTACTCTCTTTGCTTGACCATGTGTTTCTCGGATGGTATGTGGAACTAAAATTCATTTTTATTCCTAAGGATGCATTTAGCATTTTCCAAAAATGAGATATCATTCTAGGGTCCCTATCAAATATAATCAATTCAATTACTCCTTGTAATTTAAATTTTCATGCACAAATATTTTTGCTAGAGTAGGTGAATCATCTTTAAGATTACCAACAATAAAATGTGTTGATTTTGTTAGTTTATAAACCACAAATAAAATAACATCATGTTTATTTATCGATATAGGCAGCCCCTGAACAAAATCCGTGTTAATTACTTGCCAATTATATTATGATATGCTATGAGGATATAATAAACCAGCTAGGTGCATATGCTCAACCTTAACACGCTGACATTCCAAGCAGTGTGAAACAAAATTAGTTATTTCTTTCTTCATCCCTTTCAAAAAATATTGTTTTTTACATCAGCAAGCATTTTTGTAATACCAGGATGTCCTGAGTAAGGTGAATTATGAAATTCCATCATTAACTTTTTCCTTAATTCATTTCTCGAAAGTACGTACACCCGCTTTTCATTTCTTACAATTCCTTCATTATCAAATTTAAAACCTTTGTATCTTGTATCATTAGGATCTACAACAAGTGATGTTTTTATCTGCTAAAAGTATAAATTAGATTCTATGATACTTTTTACCTCATCTTTAAACTGAGTTCTCAAGGTTATAAGTGTAGAAATATGTTTCCTACGACTTAGTACATCTACCACTCTATTTTATTTTACTTTAATGTAACTTATGTCAAAATCATATTGTGACAAAAACTCTAACCATCTTTGATGTCTTGCATTCTAATTGGGCTAAGTGAAAATATACTTCAACCCAAGGTGATAAGTCTTTAACTCAAAAGGTCTTCCCAATAGATAATGTCTCCATACTTGAAGTACACGAACTATGGCAGCACGCTCTAGGTCACGGGGAGTATAATTCAACTAATGTAACTTAAGTTTTCTGATCTCATATGTAATAACATGATCATTTTGTAAAAGATAACCTCTAAGTCCTTTACTCGAAGCATCTCAGAACTCACCGTAAAGTTTCTATTTAGATCCAAGTACATCCAAAATAGGTTTAGAAGTTAACCGATCTTTCATAGTTTTAAATTTGTCTTCGCATTTAACACTCCACATAAAAAAATTCATTCTTTTGTAATGAAGTTATCGGGGAAATGAATTTTGAAAATTCCTGTAAAAACTTTCTATAGTAACTAACAAGCCCCATGAAGCTTTTGACTTCATGTACATTCTTAGCTTCAATTTATTCAGTTATGACAATAATCTTTGATGGATCAACTATTATTCCATTTTTACTTGTGACATGTCCCAAATAGTGTACTTCTGTTTTGTGAAAAGAATATTTGGACAACTTACCATACAATATTTTCTTTCTTAATATTTCAAGTAATATTTTCAAATGCTCATGATGCTCATCAATGCTTTTAGAATATATAAAAATATCATCCAAGAATGCAAGTACAAACTTCTCTAAGTATTCTTGAAAGATATTATTCATTAAATTCATAAAATCTGCAGTGCATAAACCGAAAGGTAAAACCATGAATTTGTAAGGTCCATACCTTATCCTAAAGGTTATTTTATGAATATCTTCATCTTTGATTCCTAACTGGTGATACCCTGAATGAAGATTTATCTTAGATTATACTTGATGTGGCACGCATCTAATCAAACAAATAATCAATTATAAGAAGTGGATATCTATTTTTGAATATCGCTTGTTTAACATCCTATAAGCAATACAAATTCTAAGTGTTCCATATTTCTTTTTCACAAAAGTTCTTTGCTCCTCAAGGTGAGACACTCGATCTTATCAAACCTTTAGAAAACAACTCTTGTAACTATGCCTTAATCTCTACTAGTTGAATGGTAGTCATTCGATAAGGTGCCTTGGAAATAGGCTTAGTCCCCGGCTTGATTTCTATTTGAATTCAAATTCCGTTTGGGAAGAAGATAGGTATTTCTTCCGAAACACATCGTTGAAATCTATTAATGTGAGAAACGTTTTCAAGAAATCACTATCCCTTTCAATAGTTTCAGAAATTTTTACTGCATACAAATTGCAACCTTTATGTTTGGCCTTTTTAAGCTACATAGCTGACAATTTTCTAATTGAAATTTCTTTTTTACCCCTTGGATGTCCGATGTCTTCTACGAGATCATCAAGACAACTAATGTGTTTTTCAATATAATCAAGTTTTGCTTTATGATCAGTGAGCCAATTAACACCTATTATGGCATCATATGACCCCAAAGGAGCAACATAAAGATCTACTTTAGTGGAAAATTTTGGCAATTCCAGGAATTATCCAAAAATACATTTACTAATAGTATGGACAACATTATTTCCACAATGTACAGTCCAATATTTTTCCATCATACCAACTTTTATTTTTAGTTTTGTAGCTAATTTACTAGAAATAAAACATTCTATAGCTCCATTATCAAAAATTATAGTAATAAGCATACCAAATAATTTACATGGCACTTCTATGGGTGTAACTTGCTTTTTAGCTTGTTTATCAGCTACTATAACATGTATCTTATGCTACTGATTGTTGTCATCTTTCTTTAAATGACACTAATTTTCATAGTGATCCTTACCATATTTGAAACACCTCCCTATAGGTCCTCTTTTTGGTTCGAATTTATTTCTAGCCCTAAAATTATTGTTTTATCCTCCAAAGGATTTCGTATATTGTTGTAATTCTTTAAAAAGTTGTTTTGAATGTTTGTAGTAGGTTTATTTGCTGCTATTTTCTTATTATTATCAGTTACAAACTTATTTTTGGCTCCAAAAATTTTCCATGCCACCTTTTTGGGTGCAAGAGATGAAGAAGAATTAGGAATTTTCTTACGATTCTCTTCCTTATGGGCATAAATTACTTTTAATTTATGTTCCTTCGAATGGATTTTTCTACAACCCCTTCCATGGTGGTTAAGTTGTGAACATATAATTTACCCCTATAATAGGATTCAATCCCATAGTTAACTTTTATATCCTAAACTTCTCATCGGTTTGATACTAAGGAACATACTTAAGAAGTTTAGTAAACCTCTCTTAGTACTCAGTTACTGATTAATTTTCCTTGAATTAAATTATGAAATTCTGTCATTTTCTGATCATAATAGAGTTGTGGTAGCCAACATTTCCTAAATTAGCTCTTAAAATGATCCCAAGTGATGCTTGATTCATCAATGTTCAATTCATCTTTATAGTTATCCCACCAGGAGGATGCCTCATGGGAAAGTTGATAAGCTCCCCATACTTATTTTGTTTCTCTTAAGAAGTTACTTATTGTAAAATACTTATCCATTTCACTAAGCCAAGTCTCATCTCCATCGATGTTTGGTGGACTTATCCTCTTTATGTCATTAGTGAGTTCAATTTGCTAATCTTACATTTTTATTTTGGATGATTGGGTAAATTTACAATTGCATTCGTAGGATTATTATTATCAATGCTAAAATTTCCATCATTAGCATTGTGGAGTCTCCCTCCTACATTGATTGTAATTATGACATCCAGGATACAGAGCTCAGAAACATAGATATGGAGGATTTTTGGAATAGGGTCAAGAGATATTCCCAGACTCCATGGATGAAATCAATAGTTGGCAGTGGTCTACCTCTTGCAGTAAGTTTTCCTACGTCTCGCTCAATGCCCCGAGTTCATCTTAGCCTGTGCTTCAAACTATGACTCTGCTTCTTGTTCTGTGAAAAATCAGGCGGGAGAAGTTGTAATCAAGTTGGACGGAGGTTACTTCGATGACCTTCTCAAGCTACCTAATTTCGAGGAATATGGAGATGTGGATCTCAAGTCAGCCCAAAAATCTTGGGACAATGATCAGGAGGATTGTATCAAACACGTGAACAAGAAGTTCCTAATCAAGGCCAAGCCATTTGTTTCGTGTTTCCAAAAATTGTTCTAGAAGTGATTTTATTCAACAAATCAATGATATCATTAGTCTGTTGAGTCAGGTTTTTTGTTTCCCTGAATCAAATGTTTTTCAAGGATGGATGTACCAATTCATGATCGTTATCAAGAAGAAACAACAGGGGATTGATTGGGGTACTCTTATCAGTAATGAGATAGATTCTCAAATGACAATGGTCTTGTCTACTGGGAAGTTTTATATGTCCTCGTATGTCACCTAAGCAGGGGCCAGCATGAGGAACTATCCTAGATTGGACACAAAGGGGAACAAGATAGTGGAGCATGTTTATCAGTATTTTCCTCAGCTAACAAGAAAAGGGTCTGAAGACCAATTCAGAAGGGTAAACGATGCCTTCTTTTACAAGAACATCTATAGGTTAAACCCTGAACTAAGGAAAATTAGGGTCTCTGATGAGGCATAGGCTGAAGTTTCAAAATGGGGTTCTGTCTTCTTGCAATTCAAGAAGTTCACATATCTTTGAGTAGTCATGTACCCAAGGGATCCTTTCCATTTTCCTAGATATCCAGGGGACACGCTGATCTTGATGGAGTTGGTCAGGCAGTTGTTGGATTTTCACAAATTCGAACAGAGTAAAGACAAGGCCGTTGTATCTTTCCCAATTTCTATTGGAAGGTATACTTGTTAAATGATTGTGAAGGCCAAGAACGTTGTACATGAGCTTCAAGATAAGTTGAAAAAGTACATGAAGCCCAGAGATGGATTTGATTTTCGAGGAGTCCTTAACTCATATGGAACTCTATACCCACACGTACCAAGCGTAGAAGACATCTTGATTGATTTATGTGATGAGTTTTTGTCGAAGAAAAGATCATAACAGTTGATGCTTGTAGAGATTCAGATGCTCAAGCTCACTGACATACCAAAGGGTACTGGCGATAATGAAAGTGTTCTGGATCCTTCCTATGATGGATTGAATGAAGATCAATATGTTTTCCCACCTATTGATTGGTCTATCGGTGAAAAAGCCTCCATTATAGATAGATCGGCCCTAATTCTTGCACACACCAAGGCATGGCTCACCTCTTGGGGAATGAGTTTCAAAGAAGATAATTTTTCAAAGTTGGTTGCTGCAGAGGTGGGGCCCTCCAAAAAGGCAAAGGACAAAAGCTCTTCTAAGGGACCTATAAAGGTCAAGTTTGTCAAGAAGAGAAGAGAACAAGAAACCTCTTCAATTGTTACTCCAGTTGAAACGGTGAATGTGCCAGAATCACCAACACCACTAGAAATAGGAGAAATTTCTTTAGAAATAGAAGTAAGCTAGCCCCTAGTTTCACCATTTGTTGACTGCCCAACTGAAGTGACCATATCTCTTGCATCCCGAGCTTTGCCATCGGGATCTCGTGCTTCCTCCTTCACAACCACTTCTACCTCCTCTTTCCCCATCTACTTTATCGGTCATGGCCAAAATTTTCTTTGGAATCTCACCCCTCTCTCTCGGGACCAAAGTAACTACAAACATGCCCCTTCATGTACCTCTTTTCACCGAATCTTCTACAACATTAGTAACTATCCCCACTCCACCGGTGGATCTTCCTCTCCCTTAAAGTATGATACCAAATTCTACAACAATGGGACCTACCTCGGGCATGCCCCAATGGTTACTTTAGAAAATCGAGGAAAAGGAAGGTGGTTGTACCCATACTAGTCTTTGATTTTAGTTCACTCAAGGCTTCTATCGCTAAATCATCCAAGAAACCCAAAATAGTTTCAAGGGTTTTAGTGGACGCCTTGGGGATAAGTTTGCAGAGATCGCCACTCCCATGACCTGAAAAACCAAAGAGGACATAATGGCCTCTGACTATTAGATAACCAGGGTGGCTCTAGGAGAAGTGACAACAGAAGGATCACAATAGGATGCACGAGATGCTATGAACGTGCTATGCCAGAAATTGAAGGAAACAAAGGACAACAGAGATGAGCTTAAAGAAAAGGTGGAGCAGTTAACTGAAGTATTACTTAAGCTCTCAAAACCCCTTGAATCCATACCATCTTCCTTTGTCCCTGTCAGATTCAATTTCTCATCAGTGCATATAATTGAGAAGATTAATGAAAAAGGAAGGTGGTTGATGAGTGGACCCAAAGGCTGCTCCAATAGGGGAAAGAAGTGATTCAAGACACTGTAGAAGTCTATCAATCTTTGGGGAATATACAGAGTGATGGGGAAAAGATGGATGATGATTTCTCCCAAGAAATTGGACACCTTGATTTGACTTTTGAAGCTCTCCAGGTATTGAAGAAAATTCCATCACGCATCTTGGTAGAAGAAGGTGTCATCCCACATGCGGATAAGCATTTCTAGCTAACAAAAGCCATCAAAGTTGTGGTAAATATTCTCAAAAAAAAATGTGGTAAATTGAGAGAATCAAGAGATCAATTGATTGATGCCAAAGTGACCTGGAATAAGAACTACTAAAAATTTGTGCAAAAATGTCAATTGGAAACTCGGGCATCCTACCAGCTGATGATCTTTTCAAACAAATCCATGAATCCATTCAGCATGAACCAACTTATGGATTTGGTATTGAAATCATTGATAGGTTTGTAAAGGTTGAAAATTCTTTGGAGGCCTTGAGAAAACTCAATAAAAGATTGAGGAAGCTTCCCGGTAGTGCCAGTGACACTCATGAAACATGTGAAGTCTTGAGTGATCATTCCACTACGCCTAATGAAAATGAGATGCAAGGTATAATCCGAAAGTTCCAAGAATTTCGGAACAAACAGGCTCAGTTGGAGGAAGAGAAAGATGAGGAAGAAAAATATGATGATTCAGACTAAGTCTTGATGCACCATGTCATTTCAATCTTGAAATTGACATGTCTTTTTCATTTTTGTTTCGTCACATAGGAATCATGTTGTGACTTGGTCTCTGCGTGAGAACCAAGAAAAATAGGACTCTTGTTAAAAGACTATTTTATAGGGTTTGTCCTATTTTCTATCAACTGTTTTTATTATAAATAAGGGATGTGCATACATTCCAAAGGGTTGAGATTTTCTGGAATATTGAGAACTATTGTGAAAAAGAAAAACTTTGTGTTTTCTTTTAATCATTTGAGGAATAAGAGCTGATGCTATTTTGCAGACTTTGTGTTATGAGATGTATCTTTCTGAAGATATTGTTCTTATGTTCATAATCTTAAGCTATTCTTTGTTTGGCATCTTGTTGATTCAAATCATTTCAAACATTACATTTGTTATCTAAAGCTCATATGATTATTTCGTGCTCTGTGTTTACTCGAAAGAAAATACGTTCCTCTCATTTCCTTTCCATTGTGTTTTTTCCATAATAATAATTTCTGACCCAGTCCATTTATAAAGACAACATCCTCACATAGTATGGATATGGATTTCGGGATTCTATCCCAACCCCAATGGTTAGATTAGTGTGAATATTGTACGCATTATTTTTATTGTGTTTTAGATTAATAATAAACAGGAAGCCTCACCTATCTTTGAGGAGGGATTTAATCCCATGTACTATGGTTGAACCTCATATTTTGGCTTGACAAAATATCCAACCAACAGTTTTTGGTGATTGCGCTAGGGAATACAGATTTTTAGTATAATCTTATCCTCTTGGTGTCTAGCGACTCCGTATTTGCCTTATTTTCAACTAGATCTCTTTCCTGGTTCAAGCTGGCTGGAAAGATCTTCACTCGGTCCTACCGAGCCCGGGGTGAAATTGATCCACTCTTTGAGTTACTACAACAGCACAATTTCAGTCTTTCCCCCAATAGCGTTATTTCTAACCGAACCATAATTTCTTCACTGTTCAGAGAAACCAGATCCCTATAGAATGAGAGGCGTGTCTATGACTTGTTGCATGTTATTCTTGTCCAACACTTGGATCCCCATACACACTCTTGTCAGAAGGATGGTAGTACAACCTATGCCCTGGGGCATAGCTATTGGTCCTCTTTCTTTAACTCCACCATTGCACGAGTTACCACATGGATCACGTAAAAACATTCCCAAGTTCAATGGGGATAGGAAGAAACATCCTGATGAACACATTGCATCTTTCTTTGTAGCGCGTGGCATCCTTGGAGTAGCTCACAAAGATGTCTCTCTTCAACTCTTCATTGAAACATTGCACGGTGCAATGAGCTGAATGGTTTAATCACCTTCCAAATGCATGCATCACAAACTGGGTTACCATGAGGACCAGATTCGAAGCACGTTTCAAACCAGCCAAATATTCTCATGCTTTGTTAGCACAACTTACCCATATGAAGAAGGAATCACATGAACCCATGCGGGACTTCATGGCAAAGTTCAACAAGTTGATCCGAAAGATTCCAGAAATAGTTGTACCTACTCTGGAAAATCAGAAATGCTTCTTCATCAATACTCAACCTCCCGATGTGAGCTTTCTATTAAGAAGGTCAACTATCCCAGATTTGGCTATCACTCAGTCAATAGCTATTGAAATAGAGGATGATCTCATTTTGGCCGGAAGAATCAGGAAAGATGTACCCAAACCTAAAAATCAAGGTTCTTCCCAAGGTAATACTGACCCTATGATTCAAAAGATGGCTAATGATTTGATTTCTTTAAAAAAGCAAATGTCCCAATAGGTGAGCAATGTTCCGTATCGGGATATCCCTAGATGGAATTTCAATAACACCAATGGTGCGCCTGCAAGAGATAGGTTGTGGTTAACTCCTGCTCAACCAATACTGGCGATCGAAGCTCCTCCTGTTAACATGGTAGTAGAAATAGTTTAAGAAGAGGAAGAACCAGAAGAACAATATTCCCCGAGGCTTTTGAAGTTTTAGGATATGTTGATGAGTCTTATGACGATTCAGCTGGTGACTCCAGCATTGGGTATTTGGAATATGAAGAAGATGAATGTGCACTGGATGGCCAGTCATTTTCCATCTTCACTCAATCCCAATCTCAGAATCCAAGAAAACCTCTTGGAAACCCCAAGGAGAAGAACAAGGAACCTTCCATCACCATAGTTAAGAGAGGTGTTCCTATTTCAGCGCAAACTGAAAGAGAAGTCACAAAAAGGTAACAACTTCTCCTCATTCTCTTTCTCCTAAGGTCAGTGCCCCAGCTCAAGCTCACGAGATTAGAACCGAACTTACCATCACCCCTCTTATACTGCTTTTGACATTATTGATCATGCAAAAAGAACCAAGATCCAAATGTCAGAAGTAGAATATCTTCAGTCAAATCCTGAACAGTTTGAAAAACTTGCCAAATTCATTAGAAGTAAAGCCACCATTCCCCCACCTTCAAAAGGTCTTTTTCTAAATCCTACTCAACCCCCACCTCAGAACAATCTGACCTCTACTTCTTCTTCAAGAAAGATTGAACCATTTTATTTGTCTTTACTAATAAATGGGTTTAAACTCAACAATTGCATCATCGAATCAGGGGCCTCTGACAATGTTATGCCCACAAAAGTAGCACATGCCCTTGGGCTTACTTTGACTAAGTCACATGGATAGTGTTACTCTATGGAAACCAAACAAGTTCCCTTGATTGGTCAAATCAAAGATGCACAATTTGCATTCGTTTCCTTCCCAGAGAAGAGAGTGAAAATGACCATTCTAGTTGCTGACATTCATGTAGCTTACGGTATCCTCTTGGGTAGAGGTTTTTGTAAAGACGTCGGAGGAGAGATTAATATGGATTGGACCAAGGCCAGAATTCTAGTCGATGGAGTTTATCATGTTCTCCATCCCGAACCTCAAGCAAAGTATTTGGTAACTAAATCAGATGACCCTAAGGCTCAAATTCTTTTCGAAGATGCTAGTTTTGGAAATTATTTCATGACATCAGAAATACCAGCTGTAGACGTCAAGAAAGAAGATCCTAATGCTATTTGGACCCTTGAATTTGATGGTAGTTGTTCAACCACCGGATCAGGCGCTGGTGTAGTTCTTATATCTCCTAATTCTCGAGATCTTCCCCTCTGCTTTCAAATTGTAGTTTGATAATACTAATAACACGGCTGAATATGAAGCTCTGTTACTAGGATTAGAAATGGCCAGATAGAAGGGAATTCGAAATCTCAAGGTTCAAGGGGATGTGGAGCTGATTGTCAACTAGGTCAAGGGAATCTATCAAGTAAAAAATGATTGCTTGAGACATTACAGGAATAAAGTTTGGGATAATATAGAATGCTTTGATGCATTCTCCATTAAGGTAGTTTTGAGAGATTATAACGACAAGGCTGATTCTTTGGCCATGTCTGCATCCCTCCTTCTCCCTCATCCCTAGTTCAAACAAGATACATACACCATTGAGATTGTGTACCGTCCTAGTATCCCAGATAATGTAGCTCACTGGCAAGTGTTCAATGATGATCAACAAGTGTTGACTTTTCTAGAAAAAGCTGACAATTTTAGTGAGTTGTACTTTGAAGGTTTAGAATCAGCTTTTCGTGAATCTATCTCAGATCCATATCAAGAGGTTGATGGTGAGTTTATTCAACTTAAAGGCAACAAGATACCTAAAGGCCTGGTTTCACTAGAGGGTTTGTTTGACAAGCATGACCGTTTTATTCAAAACAAGAGACAAGTTGAAGGTGTTTCGCACGGAATGTTTCGGCTCTGCAGAATAGACTTGCTTCTATCCTATCATTCCTTTGAGAAACAGATAAGGGTTAGGGCTAGGAGGAATACCTGTTGAATGTTGAGATGGTGTGCGCATACCGTAGAGAGAAAGATCAGATCGACTGCGAAGAACTCCTTTTTGTCTTGGAAGGACTACCTGCAAGTAAGAATACAAGACCACAAGATTTTAATTAGACAACAAATGAGGGATCTGCCTTAGGCCCAGGAAATATAAAACTTCCTTTCGAACATGGTTAGTTCCCTTTTAATATGAATCAACACAAATGATAATATAGAAATCTATTACAAAATCATGATTTAGGTATCTCGTTACCAAGCAATAGAAACTAAACTATCAATAATAAAGCGTCACGTTGTTTGTTGAACCGGTCGTTGACACGTCGAGTTGAGTTATAGGGATAAACCAGGCTGAATTTGGGGTTTTTAGGTGGCTAATAGGCGAGCAAAAGGGTTTTAGGGTATAAGTCACAGTGACCGACGGCGATCACTAGGTAACCGACCACGGTTAGAGAACTGCTGCCGGTAGAGGATAAACGATACCGGTAGGGGCAGCAATCTAAGTGCTTCTGGATAGAAGTTGGTTGTAAGGTGATTGTGGGGTTATTAGGATTGGTGGATGGCTGAGGGGAATGATGGGAGGATAGGGAAGACTCAGAGTGTGGTAAAATGGCCTTCTGGGCAATATCAGGGTGTGTGGGTGAAGGTTAAGTGCAGTTGTAGCTGGTAGTAGATCTAGGAATAAACTTATGATTACTATTAATCAACAGGCTCAAGAAAATGGTGCTTAGAAACATATAACATACTACTTACTTGCCCCTGATGTAGATGCAAGTTTCAGGATTGTGATGATGAAGACAGGACCCAAGTTGGATGCAGTTTCCTCCTCTGATACTCGGATGAGTGTTTACGGGCTCGGTTATTCGATTCTGATCTTGGGCTTGATGTCCTTCTCTTCAATCTCTTCTTGTTTCTTCACTTGTCTCTGCTTCGGCCTAGCGAAATTTGGATTTTCTCGATGATTTCTCCTTCTTTCGATAAAAATGAAAATTTGATCCTTGTTTTTGGTTGGAAGTGGTCATTTACGGGGAACCGATGGCGGTTATGCTGCAACCGATGACGGTCGAGTAGGAACGTTACGGTCCGGTCAAAGTGGGCTATTTTTGGTAAAATAGCCAGCTTTCCCTTCTTTTCTTCCGAGGGATTGGTAGTGGGCTTGGTCAAGTCATTATGAAGTTGGTTTTAGGTGCGGATGAGGAGTAATTAGTCATAGGTGTGGAATTAGACCAAGTTATAGGTCTTAATTAGGTTAGTTTAGGGTTAAGACTAGGTCACGATGAGGTGGCGACATGAGGTGGCAGGTATGGTGATGTGGATTTATTAATTATAAGGTAATTAATAAATAATTGTGTAAGGTTTAGGTGGTGAGGTTAGGTTGCGAAATGCGATGCGGGTCACAAGGGGTCGTAAGACACAAATTTGGTGTCTACATTAGCCCCTTATTGTCATGTAGTTTGTTTTGTAAAGCTGCACGGACAATAATAAGAAGTGGTTACTCCTGTTAAGGGTATAGGTAATCCCCCTCAAATCTATCACAGATTGAGGTAGCGTGAAATCAGGGATAGGGTTGATAAAGGGTAAATGGTGTTGAGATGAGGGTGAGATGGTGGGGTAGGTCCAAAGAAGCAGACGCACGTTGAAATGCAATAGTGCGACTAGGGTACATGATTTGACGAGCAAACCAGCAATGCATAGGCAAAGGTCGATAGTTTATGAAAACAAGGGTGATATAATCCTGGTATCCAAGGCATATGAAGTAGCTACAGGGTATATAACAGGTAACAGGAATGTTTAGGCATGTTGGCGAAGTACAAATGGTTGGTTTGGTTGAGATAAACGTCACGGTCTAGGTCTTAGGAAAAGTTGGTCGACAGATCAAGTCAAGGACCCTAATCATGCTAAAACATGAACAGTGTCGCTGGATTGAAGAAAAGGCTACTGGGTGGATAAAAGTGTATGTTGTTGATGTTGGGTGAAGTAGTTAAGTGGTACGGCCTTGGGTCGGGCTAATTGATGAGTGAGGGCCATGGGTCAGGCCAAGTTATTGGGTTGCGGCCATGGGTCGGGCCAAATGGTTGGGGTGAGGCCTTGGGTTGGGCCAAGTTGTTGGGTTGCGGCCTTGGGTCGGGCCAAATGGTTGGGTTGCGGCCTTGGGTCGGGCCAAATGGTTTGGTTGCGGCCTTGGGTCGGGCCAAATAGGTTGGTTGCGGCCTTGGGTCGGGCCAAATGGTTGGGGTGAGGCCTTGGGTCGGGCCGGATGGTTTGGTTGCGGCCTTGGGTCGGGCCAAATGGTTGGGTTGCGGCCTTGGGTCGGGCCAAATAGGTTGGTTGCGGCCTTGGGTTGGGCCAAATGGTTGGGTTGCGGCCTTGGGTCGGGCCAAATAGGTTGGTCGTCGCGGCTTGGGTGGGCCAAATGGTGGTTGGTCAGCAAAGAAAGTTGATATAGGTGATGTGGGTGAAAAAGGGAAAATAGTAAATAAGGGCAGAAATTGGGGGCAATTTGGAATAAAACCGATGTCGATTCTATATGACCGATATCGGTTATGCTACCGATACCGGTTCCTTAGGGCACAATAAAACCGATATCGGTTATGGGCGAAAAACCTATAAAAAGAAAAATACGGCCTGTCATTGTCACTTTTGCAATTTGGAAATCTATTTGAGTTGTCTGGCATGGAAAGTTAAGATTGGAGCATTAGTTGGGTGAGGTGGCGTTATTTGGCTGGAGGAGGTAGTTGTTAGTGGGCCCGAGTGAAGAGGAGGCAGCAGTTGATTGGTGGAGGACCCAGAGGAGGACATTTGGAGCCATGGCACAACCAGGAGGAGCAGGAGGGGCTGGACCAGCTGGACCACCACCACCCATCCCTCCACGACGACGTGTCGTCGTACGGGTAGGTTCGAAACCCCTCATTGTGTGTATTTTATTGCATTATGCTATATTCGGGGTTTGGGTAGGAATGTACATTTTTTAGGAAATAAGTAGAAAATGGAAATGATTTGAAAAAGAGAGAGGGTAGATAGGTGAAATAAGCCAAGGCGGCTGGGTGGGTAGGTTTTTAGGGTATTTGGGTGGGTAAATTGGTAAAAAATAAAAATGTAGGTGGGGGCCACGCGAGGTTCGGCTCCGGGAAGTTTCAGCGACTGATGTCAGTCGTTAAGCGACCGACATTGGGTCGCAAAATTTCGAAAAAAGGTGGGTTTTTGTGTTGGACCGGCGTCGGTCGGTCTTGGGGCGTCGGTGAGAAGGGGACCGCGGGTGTTAGGGGCGACCGCTACGGTCCTTAGTGATTTTTAGCTATTTTCATTGGTTTAGGTTATGTTGTTGTTTTTGAGTTTTTGGATGTGGTTTGGGTATGGTTTGGGCATGGTGTAGGGTATTTGAGTATGGTGTGGGTTGTTTGTTTAGGTTATGTTGTTGTTTTTGAGTTTTGGTAGTGATTTGGGTATGGTTTTGGTTGGGGTGGGGGTGTTGTGGTATTGTTTTTAGGGGGAAGATAGATGGGCGTAGACGTGTGGTATGGAGTCGAGGTTGTGGTGGGGGGGATAAAAAAAAGGGGTATAAAGGGTATAAGTAGATGTTGTGATAAAAAGTAGGGCTAATACTGTGGGTTGGTTTTGTAGGCACGTCGGTGCTGACGATGCGGGATAGGATGCCCCCGCTGTTGGTACGGATGCGGCCACACGTATCCGCAGCACACTGGGGTATCATGCGCGAGGTGGGACTCGGCGGAGTCCAGCGGTACAGAGCGATCGATAGGGATCATAGTTTGATGGTCGCCCTCATCGAGAGATGGGATCCGGCGACCAATGTGTTCCATCTCCCGACTGGGGAGATGACTATCACATTGGAGGATGTGTATCGTATCCTTCGACTGCCGATTGAGGGAGAGGCAGTCTTTCAGGTGGACGCAGAGACTGCCATGGACAGCATCCTACAGAGTTTTCGGGGCGTACCAGCGCTTATTGACGTATCACAGCGCGAGCATCGGGTATGGGGATATGTACCGTGCGCATCGCCATGAGACACGGCTTGCCGTGTTGATGATGATCGGGATCACCTGCTTTGCCCTCCCGGACTCAGAGGGAGGCCGCTTTCCACGGGCTCGATGGGGGTTCTACACGAGATGGTGGAGGAGCACACCTGTTATGCTTGGGCACCAGTATACCTGGTACAGTTGTATCGAGAGCTGTGGGGCTATCGCCGGATGAGGCGATTCGGGATTTGTTCGACGTTTTTGCTGCATTGTTGGGCATATGAGCACATCATATGCCTTAGACCAGTAGGGCTGCCCCAGCAGCCAGGGCCACAGGTCATATATAGATACGGCTTTCAGAGGTGGTTGGGGGTCATGGGCCAGCCACGAGCAGTGCTTGCAGGGCGGGACGTCGCTTATTACAGGCATTTATTAGAGGGCCTGACAGCGGCAGATATCATATGGAGACCTTACAGAGGTCATCACCCGCGCAGAGGAGCCCGATTACAGTTGCGCTTGATCCAAAGACACTTTCTCGGATAGCGGGACGGAGGCCGGGAGAGTATGAGATGATACCCCAGAGAGGGTGCGCATGAAGATGGGGCTGCGGCAGGATGAGCCACCTCCTTTCCCTCGCACGGAGGGATGATGTAGAGGCCCCACCGCCCGCACCACAGCCCCGTGGACCCAGATTGTGTTGTTGAGAGGCCAGCAGATGAGACCGTAGATGATGCTGGTTATACGGGAGCATATATGGTTTGGTGGGCTGGTCGAGAGAGCAAGCGAGATAGCACATGTACCCGCACACCTGACTTGGCAAAGTGGGTGACAAGAGAGCGAGATCGTTCGAGGGGCTGTGCAGTATGCTTATTACATGGGCAGCTTATTCTTTGTCACAGCACGCAACGTATAGGTGTTTTACAGGCAGTAGCCGAGCTCAGCTCAGTGTATGCATAGGTACCACCACCACCACTGAAGCAAGACCACAGCCACGGCCCAGTGCACGAGTGCAGTACCACCACCACGACCACGAGCACCACTAGCGCCACCAAAGCCACAGCACAGGTGTGGGGCACCGGGTAGTAGGTGTCAGGGGACCAGCCCCAGCACCTACGGTGGCTCGAGAGCGCTACATGGAGGCTAGAGCGGAGGCCCGATACTATCAAGATATTCTTGATGGTACTGGGGCTGATTATCAGCCCTATGCGGCACATAGAGCAGAGACCTCTCGGAGCCAGAGGTCTCAGGGAGGTGCAGCCATAGCTGGTGGGTCCGTCACAGGCAGGAGGCGAGAGGTAGGACAGGGACCAGCAGGCAGACAGGCAGAGGGAGGTGGAGAGAGCTGAGGGGTCCCTGCACATTTTGTATATTGGACATGGGCACCGGTCTGCGAACCGGTTGTGTTGATAGAGGCCTGCGTGCCTATTTATTCATTTATTCATTCATTTATTTATTGTATATACCGGCCTGCGAGCCGAGTACAGGTTGTACAGTTGATACCGGCCTGCGAGCCGAGTATGTTTTTGATATGAGAGACCGGCCTGCGAGCCGAGTTGAGTTTATTGATGGTTATTGCGGCCTGCGTGCCGGCTTTGTTATATTATGAGATTACGGAGGCCCCGATGCAGGGCACATTGTATTTTTGAAACTTTGTATATATATAGATATGATGTTTTGACTCACATGCTGTGCGTAAAATGCGTTAAATGTTTTGTCGATGGTTTGTGATATGTGATTGATTCACCTGGTGTTATATATTAATGATGTTGATGTCTTTTGTTGATGGGATGTATATAGATATAAATGATGAGTTTAATTGACATGTTATAGTATGAAATGTTGTATGTTTTGGCTTTGTGACATTGAATGTATGTAGCTGTTAAGTTGGATCCAAATGGTGTATAAATTGATGGTTTTTGATATCGTTTATTGATGGCTTGTGTGTTTTTGTAATGTAGATAGATGATGGTGATGAAATTGTAATGAGATGTGGATTTAATGAAAAATATGGATAATAGTGTTGTGCATGCAGGAAAAAGGGGCGGGCGCCACAAAAATTTCCAAAAATGAAGAGACGACTTAGGTTTAAGCAACAAGGGGGACTTGACCGATATCGGTTATGTAACCGATGTCGGTAGATATATGACCGGTATCGGTTATGTAACCGATATCGGTTATGCAAGAATTGTTTTCCTAAAAATAGAACTGCTGGGTTGGCAACTTAAGTTCTTATTTTTAGAGCCATGCAAGAAGTTAAATACGCGAACGCGACGCTTTTTGACGACTGAGACAGGGAATTGCATGAGAGATTTGAGTGAGAAGGAGAAAAGAGACAGGGAAAGTGAATGTGATCTGAGATTCAGAAGGCAGAAAGGCAAATTTGAAAAGGGTGGTGATCATGGCAGAACAAGGAGAAGCATCCAGCAGGCAGGGACGAGAGGGAAGACGAGTGCCACCTCAAGCTGCTGCAACCCAAGAGGTAAACGGTTTGGTTGTAATTTGATTTTTGCATGTTTTCTGAATAGGATGAGAGAAGTGTAAGTGGTTAGATATGAGAAAGAAAACGTGATAGCAAGGGTTGGGGATGGTATGAGTGCTACGGGGCAGGTAAACAGGGTGGGCCTGTATGTTTTTAGGTAGAAATAGGAGTAAACGGGCTTCATAAATATCGAAGGTGTATGGTTGAAGCAGGGTAGGTATATTTTGACAGTGACCGGTATCGTTTATAAGTAACCGGTATCGGTTAGCCAACCGGTATCGGTTATGCATAACCGCTATCGGTTACTGTAAGGGTTTCCAGATTTTGAGAAAAAACCCGTAGAGATTTGTTCTTTTGAGTAATTATGTGTCATTTTGATATATGCAAGCAGAAGCAAGGTTAAGGATGAATTACACTTTACTAGTGTTGTTGTCACGAATCCAAGCGGATGTAACACCAGCTGAATGGGCTTTGATAAATCGGTTGGGGTTAAGTGGAATCCGCTATTATTCAAGAATCGCGCATAACCATGCTATGTTGCAGGCGTTGATTGAGAGATGGAATCCAGAAAAGAATACCTTCTATCTACCAATAGGGGAGATGACAGTGACTTTGGAAGATGTGTTCCGTATTTTGAGACTCCCAATGATAGGAAAAACAGTGTATCAGGCGTTGCCCAGCGCGGGGTGGGCAGCGATAACAACAGTATTTGGGTCAGCTGCACAAGATTTGACACAGTGAGGTTTATCATTTATGTATGGTACAATGTATGCAACACATCCTGAGGAAACAAGGTTGGCCATGCTATTAATGATAGCGGTGGGGTATTATGCATTGCCGAGGGCGGAAGGTGGAAGATTTCCTAAAGCATTGATGAGTGTTATTTGGGAAATGATAGAAATGAGCGTGACATTCGCATGGGCACCCGCATATCTGGCAGAGTTATATAGGGGTTTATGGGCATGCAAGTGAAAACACAGGACGACATTGGATTGTTCGTACTTATTACATTGTTGTGCCTATGAGCATATTTGTTGTGTGCGCGTCAATAGGCCGACCCATCGAGTCGGGAGAGATAGGAGTGCAAAGGTTGGGATTGAGACAATGGGTCCAGACGTAACAAGCGAGATCCCGTGCCGTGACAGATGACATTGAGTATTATAGACAGTGGTATGGGAGATGGTGATAGTTGTGGATATTTGTTGAGGCCGTCAGACGGGAACTATATGGTGACAGAGCACATAGGCCGAGAGTTGAGGGGTGTAGAGCGATTGAGGTGGATCGCAGGGCATAGGCCGGTGAGTACGAGAGGATTCCTCTAGATCGCATGTGATTACAATTTGGGTTCGTTCAGATATTCCTATGAGATATAGACCATACATGATGATTGACGCCGAGGCAACATTCTCACCTCCCGGCCGGCACCTCCGTAAGGGTCGAAGAGATAGCAGGTGATCGTAGGGTTATGGATGCAGGAATGATAGAGGCCTATAGAGTATGGTGGGTAGCAGAGCTGTGAGGTGCACGTGAGTGCCCTGACATAGCTGTGATTATAGCGGAGAGAGATCGTCTGCAGGATTTGGCTCGCCAGCTTCAAACACAGGTAAATGAGACAAGGGGAATGTTAGAGGCTTCGCAGCTACGAGTGGAGAGACTGGAGGCAAGATTCCTCCGCGTGAGAGGACATATTCGTATGTTATAGGAGATGTTGGCGGATCAATGGGAGGAACCAATGGCAGTGGCACCTTTGAGGATGGAGAGGCCAGCTGAGAGGCATCGACGATCACGATCACCACCTGATTCGGGAGGAGGTGCAAGAGTCTAAGTGGATTTTATAGGAATATTAGAATAAATAAGGATGCCGACCTGCGAGTCGATGATAGAGAAGATGTATTTGTTTAGCATCTAAAATAAAACTAAATATGTATGTCTTTTTGAGTGATGATAATAATAAGAATGGTTGTGTTTTAAATGTTGTTTTTGTTTGTTTTGAAAAAGGATAAAGATGAATGTTGGCACATAGACAACACATGAGAGGGTATGGTAGGGGATGGTCGAGCTAACCTTGGGAGACTCCATGTCTCCTAAGTGCTGCCTACATAGCCCATTGCACAAAGCAAGGAGGGGCCTCAGACCGATGTAGTTCTCCCTTAGGACCAGGGAGAGGTGAATTCAGGTAATTTAGGTATGGTTAGGTAATTTTGTTGGTTAGTAAAAATTTGATGTTGGTAGGGTAATGTTGTTGGTGTTGGTAGGGTAATGTTGTTGGTGTAGGTATGAGTGAAGTGAAAGTTAGCATACCCAAGTGGTAGGGAATCGTGTCCTGATTAAGGGCAACACACAATCCTAGAGCCGAGCAAAAGAGGCAAGAGTGTCCCGTAATTGAGAAGAGCTAAACAAACCACATATTAATGTAGGATGAGCTTGAATCCCTAGGTACCTTGTATAGGCGAGAAGTTGACAGTGAAAAGAGTGGTATAATCACAATATATCGGATATACATCACGTCCCTTGAGTTTTGTTGTTTTGACAAATGGTGAGGTGAGGTGAGGTGGTTGATGTGGGCGAGGGTGCAGAAAAATTATTATAAGATGATGATTCTGACAAAAGAAAACCAAACCTAAATAGACAAGTCCATGACTCAAAAGTGCTTTGAAGTACTGCTTTTATTTTATTTTTCTGGATATAGACTGATCGATGCGGGAAGTCTACATGGGATATGTATTTTGTTGTTCTTGAGGTCTTCACGAAGCTGATCAATGCGAGAAGCTTCTGATAAGGCTGACTGTGTATAGCTGTCCTTCAAGGGAGCAGTCTATTTATAGTAGCAGATGCGGTGTTTATGTATAGTTGTCCTTCGGGGGAGCAGTCTATTTATAATAAGAGCAATAGTTTGGCATATAGCTATCCTTCAAGGGAGCAGTCTATTGTATAAGTTAGAGGTCTAGATGTCCGTTGGGCATGAAGCATCTAGTTTTTTGTAAGAAGTTTGACTCAAGAAAATCCCATAAGTGTGTAATTAAGAATGTGTCATTTTGATACTTTGAAGTCATGGACTAGACTAAAAAGGGGAAGGCATCTTTTAAGGGGAGGTGATAATCAAACCATGTGAGCTTGATTGGATTTGGAGATGTAAGAAACAAAGTGTATGCGGTGGTAAATGAGCTCAAGGGACGAGCGTAAGGTAGATAAGCAGTGATATAACACTAATTTCAATAGTAGAATGGTCGAAGATGCAAGGCATTAAGGGGCTCAGGCTCAGGTTTACCATTAAGCGAAGCTAAATGATAAGTGCCTGATCTATAAGTGTGAGTGATAATGTAAGGCCCAATCCAATTAGGAGAAAATTTTCCACGTTTACTCTTTTCTAGTTTGGTTACATGTTGATTCTCTTTGAGGACAAGATCACCAACCTTAAAAGTACGATCATGAAGTCGTTTATCATAAGCACGCTTGATGCGCTTTTGGTAGATTTGAAGGTGATCAAGAGCCGTAAGACGATGCTCGCCAAGAAGCTCTAATTGGGCTAACCGCCTGGACGGAAATCATCGTTGGTGAGAATATCCCAAGAGATATTCTAAGGGAGGGTATTTGTACTTCGAGAGGCAAGACAGCCTCGGTACCATATACCAAAGAAAATGGTGTGGCATTAGTGGAGGTACGAATGCTAGTATGATAAGCCCAAAGGGCAAAGGGAATGTGATCATGCAGATTTCTTAGGACTCATTGACAACTTTCATGAGGATTTTGGTCGGGTTTTATTAGAAGATTCAGCTGACCATTGGCTCCGTGGATAGTAAGGTGATGAGAAACTAATTTTGATACCAAAGTTGTCACAAAGGTCTTGTAACAACTTATTTTTAAAGATTTACCATTATCTGTGATTAGGCGATGAGGAATACCAAAATGACAGATAATGTGATGGTTAACAAATTCTACAATTTTTTCTTTTTTGATTGAAATGAGTGGAATGGCCTCCACCCATTTTGTGTAATATTCGGTCACTGTGATTATCCAACGGTGAAGTTGTGAAGAGGTCGGGTGAATCTCACCAATAAGGTCTAAACCCCATTGTGAGAAAGGCCAAATATCTCACGCGACCTATAGCGGATGGCTAGGAGTATGTTGAAGGTTGGCATGTTGTTGACACATAACACAACGCTTAACATATTCGTAGCAGTCATTATTAAGAGTAGGCCAATAATAACCTAGGCGAAGGATTCGTTTAGCCACGGCAAGGCCACTAAAATGTCCACGACAAATCCCATCATGGACTTGTTGGATGGTATAGGTGACCTCCGCGCCGGTTAGAACAAGGAGGATGTCATCAAAGCCACGTTTATAGAGGAGTCCCCCATGACAACATAACGATAAACACTTTTAAGAAAAGCACGTTTGCCGTTACTAGTAAGGTTAGGTGGGAGAACAGAGGTTACAAGGTAGTCGTGAAATTGGTGGTACCAGGTATCCTGTGAATTAGGAGACACAGTATTTATCATACAAACTACCGAGGCTGAGTAGGATGGGACAAAAATTTGTTGGACCAAGATGAATATGTCAGAGTCAGTTGATGAAGCTGGAATTTGCGAGGCTAAGCAAGCCATAGTATCCGCAAATTTGTTAGTGGAGCGGGGAATGGTCTGGATAGAATAACGAGTAAATGAGGTCAAAAGTGAATCCACGTAATGTTTGTACTTTTGAAGTTCCTCATTCTTACATTGGTAGATGCCCATAACTTGATTGACTACCAATTGAGAGTTGCCAAAAATATTAATAGATTTGACACCTAAGTGTAATGCAACCTGGAGACCCAAAACAAGGGCCTCGTATTCCACTGTATTATTAGTGTAGGGGAAATCAAGCCGGAATGAAAGAGGCATAGGTTCAGCGTCAAGAGGGATGAGAACAACGCCGGCTCCTCCGCCACGCTGGCATTTAGATCCATCGAAGAAGAGGGTCATTTGATACGACTCTTCCCTGAGTGAAAGAGTGGTGATGAGTTCATCAGGGAAATTAAAATTGGTGAATTGTTCCCCAGGTAAAGGGGCCTCCGCAAGTTGGTCTGCAATAGTTTTTCCTTTGATTGACTTCTGTTGTACAAACTCAAGGTCAAGGTCGGCGAGGAGCATAAGCCATCGGGCGATGCGTTGGTTTAGATGTGGTTTGGCATACATATAATGAATGGGGTCTATGTTGGTGATGACAAAAGTTTTGTGATTCAGGAGGTAATGTCGGAGTTTGGTGGCTACGAATGATAGGGCTAGGCACAATTTTTCTACATGTGTATACCTAGTCTCGTAATCCATGAGAGTACAACTTATATAATAAATGGCTTGTTCTCGACGTGCCGAGTCCCGATGTGCGAGCATAGCTCCTATAGCATGGTCAGTGGCAGAAAGGTAAAGGTAGAAAGGACGATCATCCTGAGGTGGAATAAGCACGGGTGGTTGCAAGAGATAGGATTTAAGAGCTTCAAAGGCTTGGTGACACTCTTCACTCCATTGAAAGGCAATGTCCTTTTTAAGAAGGTGATGAAAAGGGTGACATCGATCCGAGAGTTGGGAGATGAAACGCCGGATGGATTGAAGTTTACCCTGCAAACTACGCAATTGTTTGAGGTTTTTGGGTGGGGGCATTTCTAGGATAGCTTTGACTTTAGATGGATCGACCTCAATGCCACGCAAAGAGACGATAAAGCCAAGAAGTTTTCCTAAAAGAACACCAAAGACACATTTCTTTGGTTGAAGCCTTTTATTGAATATTGCAACAGGCGATCAAAAATAATGGTTAAAACATTGAGATGTTCATCTGCGATGTTTATATTTGCCAAGAAGATCATCGACATAATCCTCAAGGATAGTGTGCATAATGTCATGAAAAATGTAAGTCATAGCCCACTGATAGGTAGCACCAGCATTCTTAAGGCCAAATGGCATGACACGATAACAAAAGGTTCCCCAAGGAGTTATGAAAGCAATTTTATGTTGATCGGCCCGGGCTACCCAAATTTGATTGTATCCCAAAAAGCCATCCATGAGAGAAAGCATTTCATGGCCCGCAGTGAGATCAACAAGTCGATCAATACTTGGGAGGGGGAAGTCATCCTTAGGGCAAGCAAGGTTAAGGTCTCAGAAATCTGTGCATATCTCGAAGTCCCCCGTCGCTTTAGTGACGGGAATGATGTTAGAAATCCATTGAGGATAGTCAATAGGCAAGATGAAGCGAAAGCAGAAAGAAGTCGTTGAAGCTCTTCTTTGACCAAGAGGGCGATGCGTGGATGCATCTTTCTCAGTTTTTGTTTGAATGGTTTGGAATCGGGGTTTAGGGTGATGTTATGGATGGCAATGGTAGGATCAATTCCTGGCATGTCAGCGTAGGACCAAGCGAAAGCTTGGTTGGGTACGGAGAAAGGTAGTAAAGGTGGCTTGTTCTGATGTGTTAAGGGATTGTCCGATCTTCACAATGTGAGGATCCTCCTCCGTGTGGATGTTGATTTCTATAGTCGACTCATTCAACATGGTTTGAGTTTCAGACGGTAAGGCACGTTGAATATAGGAGTCATCCGCCCCAAGGTAAGTGAGGATGGAGTCGTCATCCTGGCACTCAACAACATTAATCGAAGGCGAATCCTCTTCGATCATGTCTGGATATAGAAGGGGAAGAGAAGATGGATCCTCATTATCGCGTTGATAAGTGAGAGGACCTATGAAGATAGTATTTATGAAAAAAAAAAAAGTTAGGAGGGATAGATTCAGGGTCTATCGACTCTGTGGGTGATGATGGCAAAGTGGGTGATGATGGTTTGGTAGGGGTGACATCATCTTCTTCCAGGATACAACTGACATGAGGTGTCTCCTGTGTAGGTGTTTCAGGAAAACCGAGACCACTGTGATCATTGTGTTTGTGTGTGGTCACGGGAATGAGTGTATGTCGGCCTTGTTCATAAAGACCAAAACCAAAGCCTTTCCAAGCACAGCGAGTCAAGAAGGTGAGGGCAAAATGACGATTTGTCAAGTATTGAAAATCAGATTGGAAAGGAACCACACCAAGAGGAGGTTCAGGGGTAATGGAGGATGCGTCAACACCCCCATACATTAGGTTGGTGTGGCAATGGGGTGGTTCGTAAGAGATTACCTCCCCTACGCGACGGTCGTATGTGGGATGTGCATGTAACTGTCCGTACTCCTGTGGGGTATAGAAAGAACTAACGTTATAAAGGTGGTACTCCCCAACGTAAGGTGTTGAAAAACATCTACTAAGGGGTTGGAGGTTGGGATGTTATCTGCGGGAAAGGAAGTAATATTTGTAACGGCAGTTTCATTAGTTGAAGGTGTAGGTGCATTGGAAGTGGATGGCTGGGTTGGATGAATGGGTGTCTTGACTGGTACAAGCACATCATTAGGGCGATATAACATATTGCAAGTTTTGAAGGGGGGAGGATCAGCTTTTACGGTGTAGGACTTCCCCTCATACTCAAATTTTATGCATCTATGTAAGGTGGAGGGAACGCATCCCATAGCCCGGATCCAAGGGTGGCCTAACAACATGTTGTATTGGAACTCTCCCTCAAGGACATAGAAGAGTTTGGGTAAAGTATGTGGTCCTACACGAATGTTAAGGATCACAGTGCCTAAAGTAGAAGTAATAGCATCATTAAATGATCGCAACATGATGGGGTTGGCACACATGCAACTAGAAGGGATATTCATTTGTTGGAAGGATTTTGAAGAGATGATGTTTAGGCTAGCGCCCCTGTCAATCATGTAACACGACGTACCCAAATATTTGAACGTAAGCTAAGATGAAAAGAGTAGGGTCAGGATCTTCGGCACCAAAGTCGATAATTTCATCTTTGAGAAAGCGATAGCAAGAGTGGCTTCTTTGTCATGAGAGACGTAGTGGTTGGGGAGATAGATTGTTTGGTGAGCGAAACAACATGATTGGGTGTTAGGATAGAGGTAACAGGCAAGGTTTCATTAGGTAAAACCTCTATCCTTGAAGGATCTCAACCAGAGCTTGTCGATGAGATTCGAAGTCTCGAATGAGATCATACAATGTCATTTTTATAGGCGATTGGTGAATTTGTTTGATCATAGTTCGATGGGAAATGCCATTAGAGATGGGATAGGCGGGTCCGCGAATAACCACTTTAGGTGGTGTTGTAATCAGGATTGTGGACGGAGAAAGAGATGCCAGTGCATGTTTTCTTTTTCTTTCCCATTGTTTTTCTACCCTTGAGTAGCAACACTAATCATATTGATCTCGTGAATACGAGAGGAGGAAGATGGTAGGGATAGGTCATGGTTTTCGAGAGGTGGGGCTGTAATAATGAAAGATCTTGGTGAGGCGGGGACAGGTGGTATAGGAGAGGGAACTGAAGCTAAAGGTCTCTCTCTTCGTAAGTTGTCTTTCTTAACTTTTCTATCTGAGAGAGGTGACGGACGAAGTATGGTTTTTAATGCTTTGCATCCCTCTACGTCATGTCCTGGTGTGCGGTGGTAAGCGCAGATTTTAGACTCATCGTAACCTATAGGTCGAGGTTTAGATGGATCATAAGGTCTAAGTGGGGGTAGGGAAATGGTCGCATTCTCCACCAACATAGCAAGGATTTTGGCGTAAGACCCTTTGAGTGGGTCAAAGTCAGAGGAAAATGAGGCTATTGACTGGGTCGATTCTGGTGATGACGTGGTGTGGTTGGTTTGTATGGGGGGTGGTTTAGCCAAGGAGTTTTGGTAATGGGTTTTAACTAACCGTGGTTTCTTTGACGTAGAGGCTATGTTTAGCGGTTGGATGATGAGGCCACAGATGATGTGGTATCAGAAAACAACCACGGAGAAATAGGAGTGACCGAAAACAAATCTTTTGATGATGGAATTTGTTTAGGGTTGATAGGTGGATAGGATACGCGGGGTGACGGTGTTGCTATACCCTTGGATTTCTGTATGGGTGCAGAAGGCATAGGTCGCTTTAAAGAAAACACAGGAGGTATGATATATTGATGTAAGGTAGAGGGATGGGGTCCCAATATGGAAGGTAGGTGTGACGACGAGGGTTTTAGTTGTGTTAACGGCATAGATTGAGGAGATTGAGTCTGTCTCCTAATGGGATGGATGGCTTTATTTTTAGATAAATCAAGCTGCTTAGGTGGGTGTGTTAGATTAGGTATGGGTGAGGTCCCAAGCGTAGGGGAAGATTTGGCTAAGTTAATAGAAGTGGACAAGGTATTTGGTAGAGATGAGGGGGGTGAAGATGAGGACATGGGCATTTTAAGCTTCTGTAAACACTTCGGGTATATGGTGGAGGCATCAGGATCGGTCATTTGCATTTGAGTAGAATATGGTGTACTCAAACGTTCCCATAGGACCTGTCTATCTTCTATGGAATGACAGTCCTCACGTGTGAATAGGAACTTTTGTATGGAAGAAAGGTGGGTTGTGATTCCGGTCCACTGTGGGTGTGATACAAGAGGTATATGAGGCACTGTATCAATGGGCGTTAAGAGATCAACCGGTTGCTGAAAAGATTTAGGTGATGAAGGACTAATAGGTAGGAGAGTGTGTTTGAGAGGATCTGTCATGTTTAAAGAATGTGGTGATGTCGGTTCAAGAGGTTGCTCATCTAAGGATGAGAAAATAAGTGGCGAGCCTTCCTCTTATACAAAGCAAGAATGGTAGAAGGAGACGTTTGGGAAATAGATAAATTAGATAACATCCGCTCACGAGCCTTGTGAGGATGTGGTGTAAGAAGGATCATTTGTGAGAAGGGAACTCTGGGCAGCTAATTCCTTGATGGGTAAAGGAACGGCAAGGATTTCAGTTTGTCTTGATGACGAGGAAGGGGGTTCGGTTTCCTGTGTTAGTGAAGAGGCTTGATTTAGAATTTGTTCGATAGAGGTCTTTGGTGGGAATCAAAGATCGCATGGATCTCATGAACACTCTCCTCGGCTAAGATATCTTGGTTTAGTTTATCTTTGTTAGAAGAATGGTTCAGAATGGTTTGTTGAATATTTTCAAATTTCAATTAGCGAGGGCGTTAGGATTATCGAGGGCTATATCCCCTGCATCAACCATTTCCTGCACTATGTTTTTCAACATCTTGCAGTTCTCATGACTGTGTCCCTTCACGCGGTGGAAGTTACAGAAGTCATTTTCTTTGTACCAAGAAGGTATGGCGCGAGTGGAATCAAACCCGGAATGAGGTTTAACAGGAGGTAATGTAATGGCTCCTGCTTTGAGCAATTTTTCCAATATCACACCATATGTTTCTCCCAAGGGAGTGTAGTTGATGGGTTCTGCTTTATACTTATAGGTGGTTTTTGGCGGGGTATTAGATGGTGGTTGGGATTTTACCATCACCGCGTGCACGGCCCCTTTTGATTTTGAAGTGGTCGATGGGTGAGGATTGGTGGTGTTAGGTTTGTTGGTGGAATCTTGGGTTCGGAAAGTGGGGTTTTTGTTGCGCAACCACAATTTCTCTTCCTCTAAGGCTCGAATCTCTAGTTTTCGAGCCATAGTAAAGGCCTCGTCAAATGTACGGAAAGTTTGAATTTGGAGGGTAGGAGAGATGTGCTTAGCACAGGCCCGCGTAAACAGTTCGATAAGTTCGGTTTGAGGCAAGGCATACATAAGTTGGTTGATAAGGCCCCGCCATCGTCCAACGAAATCTGCGATAGATTCGTCCTCAAATTGTCGGATGGCATAGAGGTCGGTGATAGATACTTTCTTGGAAATGTTAATGGAGAAATGATCCAAGAAAGATTGGGCTAGCTGGTTAAAAGAGAAGATTGAGTGCTGGGTTAAAGCACTGTACCACTCCAAGGCGGGTCCTGATAAGGACATGGGAAAGGTGCGGAGTAGTAAAGCGTCGTCGTGAGCAATCAGATAGCAGGCATGTCTAAATGATCGCAAGTGTTGTTGAGGGTCCTCCTTACTGTTAAAATGGGTAAATTTTGGTAATTCCCATTGAGGAGGATATGAATGAAGGGGGATGAAGGGTGTATAGGCTCTGAAAAACTTGCTCGTATGTCAAGGCGCTACGACTTCTCAAACAAGCCTCCAGATTATGTATTTTGTCCATCATTTGTTTAATTAAATCGTGGTTAGTTGGAATGAGATGATGGTGTGGTTGTGGTAAACGGAGGCAAATTGGGCCAAGGGCCACCGCTAGACAATGGTGGGGTTAAATGTTGATAAGGTATGGAGGACGACTGTGTTGAGGCAACCGAATAGGGATGTCTTATATAAGCTGTTGAGGTTACCGGATATGTGTGTGGAAATGAAAAGGTGGGTGGAGCTTGGGAAGGAAAGCTCGTGTGGATAGGTGGCAGAGAACAAGTCATGAAGCAAGCTTGATGCAAGAGAGATGAGGTAGGCACATCTGCGGTAATGACATGTTGGGCCCAAGATTAACCAAAGGAAAGCCAATCTGTGCCGTATGGACCCCTGAAGCTGCTGAGGTAGGCGACGGGACTAAGGATGTGGAAGGTAAAGCGGAGTTATCAGGCAGAGAAGGGGCTAAATGAGCAGCTATACTGATAGGCATGCCAACAAGGAGTTGATCGTCGGGTGTACGGTCAAGGGCATGAGACCATTAGTATCATGACAGTGCTAGGATTAGCATCCAGAAATTTGGTAAATTCTTTATCTCCCACAGGAATTTTAGGAACCTCGCTGGTATCCGTAGGATTCCCCACAGAATGTGAAGGGGGTGATTCAGGAAAAGAAACAAAGCAAGCATGTGAAACCATGGCGGCGGCTTGCTTTCGAGTGATAACAACCATGGACAGGAGTTCACAGTAGGGTTTCAATCTAGCAGGAACAGAAACTGACGTAGAATGGTGAAATTGGTAGGTTGCTGGTTTGTCAGGAACTGTAAAAGACAGTAACCGATATCGGTCTAATAACCGATGTCGGTTATACTATAGCCGACGTCGGTCAGTTAACCGATGTCGGTGTAATAAGACTGGTATAAGAAAATATAAGAAGCTGCTGATTTGCTCAGTATATTTATCAAATTGTTCTAAGGTAATCACAGAAGACAGTGTATAACAGAGAAAACAGAACTGAAAAACAAACAAGATGCACACGCAAATCCAGAGACTAACCCTAGGGTCAATTTTAATTATTGTGGGCTTATGCCTTTAGACGTGGAATGATGTCAATCCTAAACAAAAGACTTAGGGGAAATGTCAAGTTTGTTTTGGCTTATAAGGTTACCTCAATCGGGCGGAGGAATACCGCGGAAAAGGGGGATGTTTTGAGTTGTTGTGTTAATTGTGAAGTGATTCGGTATGTGTTGTGCAGTGAAAGTAAGATTAATTTCCTGTCAATACCGTGGAAATCACCCCCACGTGTATGACCTGTTACTTAGTCTATGTTCACTAGAATTGAAAGCAGCAAAGCAAGAATGTAATGCACGCGTTTTAAACCCAAATCAAAAATGATATTCGATGAAGCAAATGAGATGAATTTCACTAATGCGAAACTAGGAAAGCAAGACAAATTCTTTACTAAACATAACAAAAACAACAACAACAAGTATACTTCCTAAAATGAAAATAAGCAAGAGAAAAGAAACCCGAAATCGGGTCCCATCGGGCGTGCCAAAATGTTTTGCACGGAATGTTTGCTCTGAATATACTTGCTTCTATCCTATCATTCCTTTGAGAAACATATAAGGGTTAGGGCTAGGAGGAATACCTATTGAATGTTGAGATGGTGTGCGCGCATCAGTAGAGAAAGATCAGATCGACTGCAAAGAACTCCTTTTTGTCTTGGAAGGACTACCTACAAGTAAGAATACAAGACCACAAGATTTTAATTAGACAACAAATGAGGGATCTGCCTTAGGCCCAGGAAATATAAAAACTTCCTTTCAAAGGTGGTCAGTTCCCCTTTTAATATGATTCAACACTAGAAAGCTATTATAAAATCACGATTTAGGTATCTCGTTACTAAGCAATAGAAACTAAACTATCAATAATAAAGCGTCACGTTGTTTGTTCGGTTACTGGTCGTTGATACGTTCAAGTTGAGTTATAGGGATAAACCAGGATGAATTTGGGGTTGTTAGGTGGCTAATAGGCGATCAAAAGGGTTTTAGGGTATAAGTCACAGTGACCGACGGCGTTCACTAGGTAACCGACCACGGTTAGAGAACCGCTGCCGGTAGAGGATAAACGATACCGGTAGGGGCAGCAATCTAAGTGCTTCTGGATAGAAGTTGGTTGTAAGGTGATTGTGGGGTTATTAGGATTGGTGGATGGCTGAGGGGGATGATGGGAGGATAGGGAAGACTCAGAGTGTGGTAAAATGGCCTTCTGGGCAATATCCGGGTGTGTGGGTGAAGGTTAAGTGCAGTTGTAGCTGGTAGTAGATCTAGGAATAAACTTATGATTATTATTAATCAACAGGCTCAAGAAAATGGTGCTTAGAAACATATAACATACTACTTACTTGCCCCTGATGTAGATGCAAGTTTCAGGATTGTGATGATGAAGACAGGACCCAAGTTGGATGTAGTTTCCTCCTCTGATACTCGGATGAGTGTTACTGGGCTCTGGTTATTCAGTTGCAGTCTTAGGCTTGATGTCCTTCTCTGCAATCTCTTCTTGTTTCTTCACTTGTCTCTGCTTCGGCCTAGCGAAATCTGGATTTTCTCGATGATTTCTCCTTCTTTCGATCAAAATGAAAATCTGATCCTTGTTTTTGGTTGGAAGTGGTCATTTACGGGGAACCGATGGCGGTTATGCAACCGACGGCGGTCGAGTAGGAACCGGTACCGGTCCGGTCAAAGCGGGCTATTTTTGGTAAAATAGCCAGCTTTCCCTTCTTTTCTTCCGAGGGATTGGTAGCGGGCTTGGTCAAGTCATTATGAAGTTGGTTTTAGGTGCGGATGAGGAGTAATTAGTCATAGGTGTGGAATTGGACCAAGTTATAGGTCTTAATTAGGTTAGTTTAGGGTTAAGACTAGGTCACGATGAGGTGGCGACATGAGGTGGCAGGTATGGTGATGTGGATTTATTAATTATAAGGTAATTAATAAATAATTGTGTAGGGTTTAGGTGGTGAGGTTAGGTTGTGAAATGCGTTGCGGGTCACAAGGGGTCGTAAGACACAAATTTGATGTCTACAGAAGGAGCTTCTTCCTTGGAAGTAGATCAAGTCAATCTAGGTTCTTCTGATCAACCTCGGATGGTGAATATTGGGAAATGTTGTTCCCCTAAGGAGAAAGCAAAATTCACTTCACTCCTGAAGAGATACATGGATGTCTTAGCCTGGTCCTATGTAGATTTAAAATCCTTCAAGCCCAAAGACGTACAACACAGTATTCCTTTGAAGCCTGATGTAAAACCTTACAGGAAGAAGAAAAGACATTACAATCCCAAGATCTCAGGGACTATCCTTGTAGAAATTCAGAAAATGTTAGATGCCAGAATTATTTTTCCAATCCATCACTCCACCTGGATTGCTAACATCGTCCCTGTCAGGAAGAAGAATGGTGAAATCTGAATTTGTGTTGATTTCAGAACCTAAATCAGTCTTCATTAAAAGACAATTATCCCTTGCCTATCATGGATCAGGTGTTACAGACTGTTACTGGATCAGAAATGCTATCCATGCTCGACAGATTTTCAGGATATAATCAAGTTGAGGTAGCTGCGGAGGATCAACACAAGACGGCCTTCACAACCCCATGGGGGACCTTTGCTTATAGGAGGATGCCTTTCGGCTTGATCAACGCCGGAGCCACCTTTCAGAGAGCTATGGACTTGGCATTCAGAGACCTGATGGGAAAATTCATAGTGGTATATTTGGATGACTTGACCATTTTCTCTAAAAAACGGAGTGATCATTATGATCATTTAGAGCAAGTACTCTTGAGATGCAGGCGTCATGGGATTTCATTAAATCCCAAGAAGTCCATGTTCGGAGTGACTGAAGGAAAGTTGTTGGGTCATATCATGACTAGAGAAGGAACCAAAATCGACCTGAGAGGGTAAAATCCATTCAGAGCCTTACCCTACCCACAAGTAAAACTAGAGTTCATTCCTTCTTTGGAAAGGTCAATTTCCTAAGAAGGTTCGTACCTAATTTTGCTGATAAAACTAAGGATATCCTTGGGATGATGAAAGGAAAAATTCCATTTCGATGGAGTACTGAAGGGAAGCTTGCATTTGATGAAGTCAAAAGGGCAGTTGCTTGCACTCCTATCCTAGTATGTCCAGATTTCAAAAAAGATTTCATCATGTACAGTTACACCTCTGCTCACACAGTGTTAGCCATCCTGATGCAGGAGAATGGGGAGGGCATTGAAGCTCCCATTGCTTTTATGAGCTATCCATTAAAGGAACATGAGATAAAAATGTCACAAATTGAAAAGCATGCTTATGCAGTGGTACAAGCGGTGAAAATTTTTAGGTACTATGTGTTGAACTCCCATACCCTCATTCTCGTTCCTGACACCACCGTTAAATCCATTTTTACTCAACAAGAGATATGGAGTCAACGAGGTACCTAGATAGCTAAAGTTCAGGAGTATGAATTGGACATTAGACCTACCAAGTTGGTACGAGGAAGGGGCCTGTGCCAATTGATCACGGAAAACCATGCTGAAACAGAATGCGAAAAGACCGAAGATACCTCTTCAAAGTTTCCCATGGTGCTTTTCGTGAGTACAACTGATGAATGGTACATAGATATTGCTTTCTTTCTGACTTATGGTGAATGCCCCCACATTTAAGCCAAAAGGAGAAGAGGATAGTCAAGTTAAGATCTAAGATAACGGAATATATAAGTTAAGGTATTGATGGTGTATTCTGCACTTTGTGTTGATAAAACTGTGATTAAAGTTGTTAGAATCCTTCCATAGCCTAGCATGCAGAGGAAATTTCTCATCCTCTGTAATAGCTTATAAGATCCTATAGGCTAGGTACTATTGGCCTACTCTCTTTCAGGATTCAGCAGAGTGGGTGTCCAAGTGTGAAGCTTGTCAACATTTTGTTGGTCATCCTAAGCTAGCAGCTCTTCCCCTGAAGCCCGTAGTGATTGAAGAACCTTTCCGCCAGTGGGGAATTGACTTCATTGGAATGTTGAATCCCTTCCTCTAGTGCCGGACACAATTACGTGTTAACTGCTACACTATTTTACCAAGTGGGTGGAAGCCGCGCCAATCAAGCAAGTAACCTCAGAAGCCGTGTGCAAGTTCCTTAAAGAAAATATAATTGTCAGATTCGGTGTGCCTCACAAGATTGTGGCTGACAATGCCTCCAATTTCTCATTACATGAGTTGATAGAATTTTGCTATGGATTCAACATCACCCTGGCTCACTCATCTGATTATTATCCCCAAGGCAATGGGCAAGCTGAGTCCAACAACAAGAACCTGGTTACCATAATTAGAAAGCTAGTAGATGAAAACTAGAGGACATGGCACAAAGCATTGTATGATGCGTTGTGGGCTAATTGGATTACCCCAAAGTGAGCTATAGGAATGTATCCTTTCCAAGTACTGTATGGGATTGATGCTGAGATACCTATCTCAGTAGAGTTTCCAGCCTTACAGTTGGCCAAAGCAATCAAAGATGTGACCTTTCAAAATTCTATTGAAAAAAGGGTTATGTACCTAGCTAGGCTAGAAGAGGAATGGAGCAAGGTGGTTGATTGCATTGCAGATCATCAAAGCAAAGTAAATAAAATTTTTGACAAGAAATCAAGGCAACGTAATTTCCAAATTGGAGACCTGGTGTTGCTTTGGGATAAGAGGAGGGAGCAGAAAGGAATGCACGAAAAGTTTGATTCTTTGTGGAAAGGACCTTTTAAGATTCATCAGCTGAGTGGTGAAAATAGTTTCCATCTATCATATCTTGATGGAGAGTTACTCCCTTTTCCTTTCAGCGGCCAACATCTAAAGTTGTTCCATCATTAATGCAAGATGCTCTTTTGTATTGTACATACTTTACTTTTCTGTCATGTGTTTTCTTTTAGTCTTCTTTCTTTCCTTGTTTTGTTTTTCGAGCTTTTTTTTATTTTTCGACTCAGAGCCCAATAAATGAATCCAAAGATTTTGAGTTCTCTTCCTTTGATATCACAAAGAAAGTCCCCAACTAGAGCCAGTTGTTATCTCATTTTTGAGTTTACACCAAAAATAAGATAACCCTAAGAAATTTTTGAGCTGGTTTTCTAAGAATGCCCTTTCAGAGAGATAATCGGGTTTTCGGGTTTCAATAGCAAGACAACATGTGTTTTGGATGCTTCATGTTGTGTGTTCCCTAAAACCCGAAACCCACATCAAGTAAGTCTTTTAGGTTTGCGGGTCTTCCGAGCATCAGAACATGCCTTCATCAAAACATGCTTCATGTCGCATGTCTTCCGATCCCGAAGCCCGATTTACTCCTTTGTTTCGGGTTTGCGGGTCTTCCGAGCATCGGAACATGCCTTCATCAAAACATGCTTCATGTCACATGTCTTCCAATCCCCAAAGCCTAATTTACTCCTTTGTATCAGGTTTCGAGACCATCAAGCATCATGCTTCATGTCACTTGTTTCCGCAACCCGAAACCCGAATTAATACGAAATCCTTTGTGTCGGGTTTCTAGATATCCCAAGCATGCTGACATGGCATTAATGCCGAGTTGTCGGGTAGTTGACACGTGTCAACTAAAGTGTATTAAATGCAAAATTTCTTATAAATATTTGGATTTCCACATCATTTTTACAGACGTACTTTTTACCTCATGGATTTTCATGCATGCATCTTCGACCTAGAAACCTGACTCGCCTCTATGCCTAATTGCATTGCTCATTTTTTATCATTTTTCATTTTGATTAAAGGTATTTTCCTTTATTCTTTGTTTATAAAATAATTGTGTAAAGGATTCTTCCGAGTTTCTTGTCTTTTGTTGTTAGGGTTATTGGGGTTTTACCTTTTCCATTTTAGGGTTGTTTCTATCAGGTTTGTGTTTTTGGGTTCCCCCTTTGGAATGCTCACTTTTTTTATTCCCTAGAATTTCATTGTAATTAAAAATATATTTTGGATATCAACAGTGAAGAAGAAATTGCATGTTTCAACCTAACAATTACCCGATTCCCTCTTTTCAGGTTTCACAGGGTGTTTTGCATTGTTCAAAACCCGTAGTGTATCGGAAAGTTTAGTGTGTCGAACATTTCTAACATTCCAAAGCATCCTCCCAGTGTGTCAGACATTTCCAACATTCCGGCATCCTCCCAGTGTGTCAGACATTTCCAACTTTCCGCCATCCTCCTAGTGTATCAGACATTTCCAATATCCAAGGTGTCGCATTTCCAATTTCCGCCATCCTCCCAGTGTGTCAGATATTTCCAACTTCCTGCCATCTCCAGTGTGTCAGGTTTTTTGAAGTGTTCAAAATCTTTTGATCTCTGACACTCTCCTCCTTTGAAATTCCTCATGTCAGACACTGGTTCATCACAAGATAAGATTGAAAAATCAGGGAGGATGAAGTAAAAATTTAGAAAGGTGGAGTCTCCCTCCTACATTGATTGTAATTACGACATCCGGGATATAGATCTCGGAAACATAGATATGGAGGATTTTTGGAATAAGATCAAGAGCTCTTCCCAGACTCCATGGATGAAATCAATATTTGGCAATGGTCTACCTCTTGTAGCAGTTTTCATATGTCCGCTCAATGCCCCGAGTTCATCATAGCTTTGTGCTTCGAACTATGACTCGCTTCTCATTCTCGTGAAAAATGGGGCAGGAGAAGTTGTAATCAAGTTGGACGGAGGTTACTTTTATGACCTTCTCAAGCTGCCTAATTTCAAGGAATATGGAGATGTGGATCTCAAGTCATCCCAAAAATCTTGGGATAATGATCGGAGGATTGTATCAAACACGTAAACAAGAATTTCCTAATCAAGGCCAAGTTGGCTATTTTAGGAGTTCCCAAAACTTGTTTCTAGAAGTGATTTCATTCAGAAATCAATGATATCATTACTCTGTTGAGTCATGTTTTTGGTTTCCTTGAATCAAATGTTTTCCAAGGATGGATGTACCAATTCATGATCATTATCAAGAAGAATCAACAGGGGATTGATTGGGGTACTCTTATCAGTAACGAGATAGATTCTCAAATGAAAATGGTCTTGTCTACTGGGAAGTTTTATATGTCCTCATATGTCACCTATGTAGCGGCTGACATGAGGAACTATCCTGGATTGGACACAAAGGGGAACAAGATAGTGGAGCATGTTTATCAATATTTTCCTCAGCTAACAAGAAAAGGGTCTGAAGACCAATTCAGAAGGGTAAACGATGCCTTCTTTTACGAGAACATCTAGCAGTTAAACCCCAAACTGAGGAAAATGAGGGTCTCTGATGAGGCATGGGCTGAAGTTTCAAAATGGGGTTGTGTCTTCTTGCAATTCAAGAAGTTCACATATCTTTGAGTAGTCATGTACCTAGGGGATCCTTTCCATTTTCCTAGATATCCAGGGGACAAGCTGATCTTGATGGAGTTGGTCAGGCAATTGTTGGATTTTCACAAATTCCAACAGAGTAAACACAAGGCCAGTTGTATCTTTCCCAATTTCTATTGGAAGGTATACTTGTTCAACGGTGGTGAAGGCCAAGAATGTTGTACATGAGCTTCAAGATAAGTTGAAAAAGCACATGAAGCCCAGAGATGGATTTGATTTTCGAGGAGTCCTTAAGTCATATGGAACTCTGCACCCACATGTACCAAGAATAGAATACATCTAGATTTATTTACATGATGAGGTTCTTTGTCTCGAAGAAAAGATCATAGTAGGTTGACGCTTGCAGAGAATCAGAAACTTGAGCTCGTTGACATACCATAGGGTACTGGTGATAATGAAAGTGTTATGGATCCTTCCTATTATGGATTTAATGAAGATCAATATGTTTTCCCACCTATTGATTGGTCTATCGGTGAAAAAACCTCCATTACAGATAGATCGGTCCTAATTCTTGCATGCACCAAGGCATGGCTCACCTCTTGGGGAATGAGTTTCAAAGAAGATAATTTTTCAAAGTTTATTGCTATAGAGGTGGGGCCCTCCCAAAAGGAAAAGGACAAAAGCTCTTCTAAGGGACCTATAAAGGTCAAGTTTGTCAAGAAGAGAAGAGAACAAGAAACCTCTTCAATTGTTACTCCAATTGAAACATTGAATGTGCCAGAATCACCAACACCACCAGAAATAGGAAAAATTTCTTTAGAAAGAGAAGTAAGTCAGCCCCTAGTTTCACCATTTGTTGACTTCCCAACTAAAGTGACCTTATCTCTTGCATCCCAGGCTTTGGCGTCAGGATCTGTGCTTCCTCCTTCACAACCACTTCTACCTCCTCTTTCCCCATCTAATTCATCGATCATGGCCAACATTTTCTCTAGACTCTCACCCCTCTCTGCTGGGACCAAAGTAACTACAAACATGCCCCCTCCTATGCCTCTTTTCACTGAATCTACTACCACATTGGTAATTGTCCCCACTCCACCAGTGGATCTTCCTCTCCCAAAAGGTATGATACTAACTTCTACAACAATGGCAACTCCTGGGCATGCCCCCAAGTGGTTACTTGAGAAAACTCCGAGGAAAAGGAAGGTGATTGTACCCATACCAGCCTTTGATTTTAGTTCACTCAAGGCTTCTACTACTAAATCAACCAAGAAACCCAAAATAGTTTCAAGGGTTTTAGTGGACACTTCGGGGCATAAGTTTGCAGAGATCGCCACTCCTGCGACTAACAAAACCAAAGAGGACATAACGGCCTCTGACTATTAGATAACTAGGGTGGCTCTAGGAGAAGTGACAACAGAAGGAGCACAACAGGATGCACGAGATGCTATGAACGTGCTATGCCAGAAATTGAAGGAAACAAAGGACAACAGAGATAAGCTTAAAGAAAAGGTGGAGTAATTAATCGAAGTATTACTTAAGCTCTCAAAACCCTGAATCCATACCATCTTCCTCTATCCCCGCGCCGGATTTGATTTCTCATCGGTGCCTATAATTGAGATGATTAATGAAAAAGGAAGGGTGTTCGATGAGTGGACGCAAAGGCTTCTCCAACAGGGGAAAGAAGTGATACAAGACACCGTAGAAGTCTATCAATATTTGGGGAAAAGATGGATGATGATTTCTCCCAAGAAATGGACACCTTGATTTGACTTTTGAAGCTCTCTAGGTATTGAATCAAATTCCATCACTCATCTTGGTAGAAGAATGTGTCATCCCACATGCAGATAAGCATTTCCAGCTAACCAAAGCGATCAAAGTTCGGGTAAAGATTCTCAATGAAGCTTGCGGTAAATGAGAGAATCAAGAGATCAATTGATTGATGGCAAAAGTGACCTAGAAGAAGAATTGCAAAAAAATTGTGCAAAAGTGTCAATTGGAAACTCGGGCATCCTACCGGTGATGGTCTTTTCAAACAAATCCAATAATCCATTCAAGCATGAACCAACTTACGGATTTGGTATTGAAATCATTGATAGGTTTTTAAAGGTTGAACATTCTTTGCGAGGCCTTGAGAAAACTCAATAAAAGATTGAGGAAGCTTCCCGGTAGTGCCAGTGACACTCACGAAACATGTGAAGTCTTGAGTGATCATTCCACTATGCCTGATGAAAATGAGATGCAAGGTATAATCCGGAAGTTCCAAGAATTTTGGAACAAACAGGCTCAGTTGGAGGAAGAGAAAGATGAGGAAGAAAAAGATGATGATTTAGACTAAGTCTTGATGCGCCATGTCATTTCAATTTTGAAATTGACATGTCTTTTTCATTTCTGTTTCATCACATAGGAATCATGTTGTGACTTGGTCTCCTGCGTGAGAACCAAGCAAAATAGGACTCTTGTTAAAAGACTGTTTTATAGGGTTTTTCCTATTTTCTCTCAATTGTTTTTATTATAAATAAGGGATGTGCATACATTCCAAAGGGTTGAGATTTTCTGAATATTGAGAACTATTGTGAAAAATAAAAACTTTGTGTTTTCTTTTAATCATTTGAGGAATAAGAGCTGATGCTATTTTGCAGACTTTATGTTGTGAGATGTATCTTTCTTAATATATTGTTCGTATGTTCATAATCTTAAGCTATTTTTTGTTTTGCATCTTGATGATTCAAATCATTTCAAACATTACATTTGTTATCTAAAGCTCGTATGATTATTTTGTGATCAGTATTTTCTCAAAAGAAAATACATTCCTCTCATTTCCTTTCCATTGTGTTTCTTCCATAATAATAATTTCGACCCAGTCCATTTATAAAGACAACATCCTCATATAATATGGATATGGATTTCAGGATTCTATCCCAACCCCAATGGTTAGATTAGTGTGAATATTGTACACATTATTTTTATTGTGTTTTAGATTAATAATAAATAGGTAGCCTCATTTGTCTTTGAGGAGGGATTTAATCCCGTGTACTATGGTTGAACCTCATATTTTGGCTTGACAAAATATCCAACCAATACCTTCACCACACATGCAACCGTTATCTATAATGGTCTTTCTTGACTTCTTTCAACCCAATCTAAGTCAAATTTTTACAGTAGACAAGGGCAACAACATGCACTAGTGTGGAAGACTACTCGTGGCGACTAACAATACATAGAAATACTCAATTGAATTATGTCGATTGGGTGTGTCTAGTCACCCTTAGTCAACATGAGTTGACCACAACACTAGCTAGTTGCACCATAGTATCCTTGTAATGATTCATGTCATTATCAAGGTACTATGTTGTATTTGTTATGTTTCAAAATCCAACTTAGTTTCCTCAACTAGACTAACATACTTAAGAATATTAGTTTATTAACCCAATCAATTATTATTTTATAGTTTTATCAATAACAATGCTATTAAGGGTCTAATAAGGACAATTTATCCCAAGAGGGTTATGAGGTGTATTTTACACTAGAGGAAGGTATTCAGATAAAATATGCATACCTAATCATTCAAAATTCATGTTTATGTTTATCTTATTCTTAACTATTTATTTCCATACAACCATATGTATGAATTTGATGTTAAGAAGGAAAGAACAATAAGTATTCTTACTACAGTTTTTATCTTGGTAGAAAGATTTCTTAAACTTTTACTTTATACTTCATAGTACTAAAGGTATAAATATTTTGATTATCCTTTTTAAACATTCATGTTTCAATTATATAAATCAGCTAAGGAAAACACAACCAATCATTCTTGTGATTTACTCATAAAAATATATCAATATATCGATATAGCTCTTTGTTTAATTACAAGGAAGGTATCAATTTTTTTCCTTATTAAGGGGTAATGCCCTATTTATGAAAACATAACTCATATGATTCAGCATAACAAAGAAATCATACTCATTTATATAATATAACTATATTCCATTTTTACTATTAAAGTATCTACCAAAGAGTATCAAATTAGTTGTGCTCTTACTCGTGAAATGAAATAAACTATAAGTGTAGATCCTTAATCCTAGAAGCCTTGAACATTAAAGAATCTAATAAGTTTTGTAATCTCATATCACACATGTATCTAAATTTCCCCCATCGAGAGTGATATTTCCTAATAATATTACACAAACTTATTTCATGAATTCCTAATAATTAAAAGAACAGTCAACATTTTACAAAAGCATTTCATTTATCAAAAAGAGATTTATCCACTCTCTAAACTTATGAAATATTTCAAAGGATTAAACAATGTCATTGTATCATTATAAAACTAGTTTTAATACATATTATTTTCCGACAAGATTCCCTTTTAAGTAAATGTCAATACATAAACATCATAAAGAAGAGATCATTTATTTTGTAAAACAAACAAAACTTTCGTAAGTATTTATCCTTTCATTTTTATGAAATCCATGTGAAAAATTGTTAAGACGAGTCAGTTCATATGAACTAATAATGATAAACACTATAACATTAAAACAATATTATTTTAACTAATTGTTTCACAAAAGGAACCTCGTTGTTTAATGAAATGGTTCCGAATAAAAAATAAGATTAACAGATAGACTTTCCCAAAAGATCCCATGATTGAGAAAGAGATCATAGAATCCACAAGAAGTAATGTTCAAGTAATAGCTAATTAAATCAACATAGTTAATTCTATATCAAACACAATTATGAAACTCATTACAACCTGCTAGTCATCTGATCAACAATAATTAAGAAACAAATAATTCACATTTCTATCTTAATCTTATTTTCTCAATCTATATTTTAACTTAAGTTCCATAAACTCAACCTATTTGTTTATTCAAGAATAAGTAAATTGATATAATCAAACTACCTTTCAAAAATAAGTA
This sequence comes from Taxus wallichiana var. yunnanensis, assembly GCA_018340775.1. Lineage (NCBI taxonomy): Eukaryota > Viridiplantae > Streptophyta > Pinopsida > Cupressales > Taxaceae > Taxus > Taxus wallichiana. Next base: position 294,333,457 of record CM031233.1, on the reverse strand, counting down.
TACTGTTTTAATATTTAAAATATTAACAACTTGCATTACAAATGTATGATCATTCAAGAAGATAAAATATGAATATCATTCCATCCAATAATATTACCCAACTCGGGATAAGCTTAGTATCTAAGGACTATGTTTATCAAGAAAATTTCCAAACATTATAGGTGAGATAAGTTTAACCAAATGAGAGATTATGTATAAGAACAAAAAAACCCTAACTCATCGTAACAATTCCCTCAATTACGACATTCATTCCGAGTTAGAAATTTAAAAGAAGAAGAAAAATATCACAATCCTAACTTCTGAAACAACCATAACTTCATCTTCAATGATTCCATAAGCTATAAATGGAGCATACAATTACAAGAAACCAACAAGGTTCAAGTATTACCCAAAAGACTGAATTTAATTCAAATAAAGGATCTTGAGTATGAAGAGAACAAAAGTTTATAAAACAACACAAGACCCCTAACATTCCAAAAATAAAATTCATACAATCAGGTCAATCTATATCTAGGTCATGGAAACTTCATAATCAAACAAAAGGTTTCAAGGAAGTGATATTTTTGATCAAAAAAATGCCAATCTAAACCCAAATAATCCAAATTTCCATAATTTCAAGAATTAAAACTTACTCGAAGGGGGTATACAGATGATGAAGATTACATTCACATTAGAAGAAAAACTACTTTTATCCAAACCTCAAACTTATGATAAACCATTTAAAAGTTATACCTTAACTTCAAACATTCCATAATACCATTACCTATTTCCTAGGTTAACCCAAAAGCGTATTCATTCCAAGTAAGATTATAAACAAAAAGAATAGATTATACATGTTTCTACAACACAACTATTCCACCCGAAAAAGGTTATAATTACCACCAAACAAGAAGGTAGATAGAGAAAATAAGAACAATATTTTTCCAACAAAAATGCTCTTCCAGAGCTAAAACAATCTTCGCATGCCGAGAAAAAGAGATAAAAAGATCTATCTTAAAGCAACTACAAAGCCCAAAATGGGTAACCAATAAACTCATCGATGAAGAAGAACTAACACTAGAAATTTTCTACAGGAAAACCTTCCCAATACAAATTTCAATGAAAGTTACTATCTCCCTAACAAGGGTTTAACAAATGAAAAAAATATTTATTTCAGTCCCTCTCAAAAGATGGAACAATTCAATTGTAAATAACTAAACATAACTTAGTTTACCAACAGTTGGGTGCTTCTTGTTTAAGAGTACAGTCACGATAAAGGCCCCGAATAACTACTTTAAAAATAGGAGTCTCCAGCGAGTCATGTATAAATTAGACCATATTAATCTAGTATCCAAATCATTAACAAAAAGAGAAATGATGAATCTAAAATGCAAGGATTTTATCAAAAACTTGGCAAATTTTCAAGCTTGTAAGTTACCTAGACAAGGTAAAATTTACATCAAGGATACTAACAAAAACTTTCATCAACATCTATGGAAGTTCAGTTAATAAAAAATATGACAAACATAACTATCATTCAATCAAGAAAACCCAAAAATTTCGTAAATCCAACATACACTACATCATTAAATCGAATAATTGAAAAACATTATTTAAGCTAGAAGAAGGAAAAATAGAATAAAAACACCAAAAATTGAATGATTTTATAAAAGAGTAGAGTTATTTTAATGAAAAAACTTAAGTAAAAGAAGAATATTTAATGAGATAGGGGCTATCATGCCTGATAGTGCTCATGTCTTCTTTTCCTTGTTTGAAATATTCAAGCAGAACTTCTACAACAAGATTTCCACAAAAACACAAAAACCCACCACTTAAACCTTCCTTATCTTCTTTATATAAATTCATTTATTATTTTCCATTACCATCACCGCTGCCATGTAAGGAAAAATTTATCATGCACATATTCGAAATAGAATTTTTAAAATAAGAAAAACACATGTAGAGCTATAAAGCTCCCAAAACCAAATGAAACAATGAAAACCGAAAACCACCTTTTCTTCCAACTAATCCTATTTCCCAGGTAGTTTTCACAATGGTCCAAATCATTAAATGCCAACAGGAATGAAATATTCCTTTCCTTATTTCCCATCTACACCAACTCCTTTTTGGATACAACTAAATTTTAAGACTCCATGCAGTAAAATTTAGCAGAGTTGACAACTCAGCTTCCGCCAAATTTTCTTGCATTAATCAAAATTAGCAGTAAACAGGTGTTTTAATGCCTCATTCAAACCTATTAAATTCCTTAAGAATTGGTTCCACTGATACCCATCCTTATGTCATCCACACCATCCCCTTTAGGCTATCCCATTCCCTTAGGTTAGGGTCAAAAACTTTAGCTTAGAAACAAACTTAGGTCCTTAGATATAGTTTATTAGTTTAGTATTAGAATATCTCGAGTTACATGACTTGGGATTACCTTCATCTAATAAAAAACCACATTAACAAAATCATCTAGCATAAACATAGGATAGGATAAAAACTTAGGAACTTAGATTAAATTAGGTTCCCAAATAATCATCAAAATTACCATACAAAGACAAATGAGTGATGGAGATAATGGCAGAGGTATAGTTAGTGTGGTTTCCACTGTATTGGCTACAGAATGTCTATGTTCTAGGCCAAATATAGCTGAGAGGAGGCTACTTACTGACCAAAATTAGATGAGATGAAAAGCTGCAAACTGAAAAAGTGGACACGCTGGGATCCACACCTTTGGCCTGGAATAAGATTCTTCAAAACCCTAACAGAAAAGTGGGTCCACAATCTCCTGAAAGAGGGTAGTTCATGTGGGAAAAGGACAATGAAGGTGCTACCTATCTAATGGTTCCAGATGGCTGCGTAAATAGGGCTTTGGACAAAGCAAATCTTTCCTTGTTGGTAAGTTTCTAGGCTCCAGACCTAATATTGATTTTATTAGAAAATGGGCTCTTAGAAAGTGGAAACCTAAGGGGGATATGAGTATTACCATCATGCCATGGGTTTTTTTTGGAAAAATTTAATCGGTAGACTTATTTAGAATCGTGTCTTCTAAGAGGGCCATGGTGGTTCGGTAATATGGGCCTATTTTTGAAAAAATGGTATCCAGTGGTTTGACCCAAACATTGAAAATATAAACACCATTCCAATCTGGTGTAGACTCCTGGGCTACCGTTGCAATTTTGGGATGATGAAATCTTGCTAAACATTGCTAAATCCATAGGTGCTCGATTGGGCTAGATGGACCCATGAGAAAAAAATCCTAATTTCTTTTATTTGATTCTACATTTCTTCTGAAATGGAGTAGGAGTTACCGGAGCACATCATCTTGAAATCTAAGTATGGAATGTGGATCCAAAAAATTGAATTTGAAACCTTTCATTTAAGGTGTAAGTAATGTCATCGTATAGGACACTTCACCAAAAAATGTCCTAATAAGGAGATCTCTACAGAGGAGGATAAACACAAAAAGAAAGAACAACTTGAGGGTGATTTAGAAATGACAAAGGAAAGCAGGGTACTAGACAATGAAAGCCGAAGAGAAGAAAAATCCCATAACTAGCCTGAGTTGAACTATAATAAAAAGGAAAAAAGAAGGGGGTTTAGAACTCCTATAAGGAAACACCTGGTCTGACATCTAAAAACCCCAGCAGCAGCTTTGCATGGAGCACCAATCAGAAACAAAGAGGACTTAGAAATACAAAATCCAGTAAAGGTGACTATGGAGGTGGATGAACAAGAAGGAACTGTAAAGGTAAATATCATTCCTAAGGATCTAGCTCAAAATTTGGAACTTCCAAATGACACTAAGGAAGTTGAGATAGATAATTCTCTGTGCATCATTGAGGAAATGTTGGAGAAGGACAACATGGGTTCAGAAGAAGCATTACAGAAAAACACTCCAAGGGGTGAAAGTAAAATCTCAACCACAAAGGGAAACTCTTGCTTCAAAGCAATGATCAACAGATCTACCTCCTTGCTTCAGCAACAGATCAGCAGATCTACACTTTATTGATAGTATTCAGAGAGAGAAAGAGGAGGGAGAAGTAACGCCATTTAAGGAAGATGAGGAGCTAACTTTTGGATTCATAGAGGTCATTTCAAAAAAAAAAAAGAGAATGAAAGGATTTGAAATGATCCTGAATCACTCTACATAGTGAAAAGAAAAAGAAAATTGACAACTGGGAAACTTCAACATCAGAACTACTAGATCTTCTGCTAGAAGACTAGTAGATTTTGGAAGTAGTTCTAAAAGAGGAAGGCCCTCAAAAAAGACTCTTAGATCCAAGAGAACAAAGAAAGACATTGCAGATGGCACTCAATGTCAATTGAGCCATTAGGCAATCCCAGCTCCCACTCCTATTAAATGAAGATTATCTCTTGGAACATCTAAGGGCTAAACAGAAACTCCAAATAGAGAATCATTAAGGAGTTATGGGATTCTAGTAGTCCTAGTATTTTGATTTTGTAGGAAACTAAGATGAAAGCTAAAATCCTTGAAATTAGTAAAAAAAATTCTGGGAAAACTTTGACATGGCTATAGTGGACTCTCAGGGAGCCTCTCGAGGTCTGGCTACTCTTTGGGATAAAAGACATTGGACTGGTATGATTCTTAATGCTAGCACTAATCATCTTGCTATTAAATTTCATGTTATTGAGAACAATGGTGAATGGATCCTTTCTAATATCTATGCCCCTAATATGGTTAGTGGGAGACGTAAACTATGGACTGATCTTAAGATCTTTAGAAACCAGCATATTATAGCCAACTGGCTTATCATGGGTGACTTTAATTCTCCTCTAAACCTAGGTGAAAAATATGGAGGAATCTCCAGCTTTTCCACAGGTATGGATGAATTTACAGATTTTGTTGCTGATCTTAATCTCTTGGATGTGGATCTCCATGGGAATAAATACACCTGGAACAATAGAAGGTTGGGAAAATATCTAATCCAAGTTAGACTAGATAGAGCCCTGATTTCTGCTAGTTGGATTCTCAGTCAGGACTTCCACCTCTCTTCCCTACCCAGAATTGGATCAGACCACAATCCGATTGCCTTAAATCTTCTCAATTGGACTAAGCCCATCAGAAGCTCATTCAAATTTGAAAAGATGTGGATGGAGCATGATGACATTTATGACAAAATTAAAGAGTGGTGGGTTTGGAATGGTGAAGGCACTGCTCAATTTAGATTGATTCAGAAGCTCAAAAATGTTAAAAAACAAGTTAAAATTTGGAATAAAAGAGTTTTTGGTAATGTGTTTGAAAAAAAAAAAAAAGTTAAAACAAAAGCTCCAAGATCTGGAAATCAAAATGAATACAATGGGGAGATCTTTTGAAGACCAAACTGAGGAAAAGAATATTCTTTCAGAGCTACATACGATTTGTAGCAGAGAAGAATCCTTATGGAGACTAAAATCTAGGGCTATTTGGCTAAAAGGAGGAGATAGAAATATGAAGTTTTTTCATATGACCACTCTAAAGCACAGAGCTTGTAATAGGATTATGGAAGTGGCTAAAAGTAATGGCACTATTATAAAAGATCCCAACAACATCAAAGAGGAAGCTCTCAATTTCTATAAAAAACTACTTAATGAGAGGAATATCATTCATTGATGAGGCAATTTCTTTCATGTTGGAGGCTATTCCCCAAGGAAAATTGAGGAGTAGAGATTTAAAGATATCACTAAAGCTGTCACACTTGAAGAACTACAAAAAGTTGTGTTTACTTTAGAAGGTGATAAGGCTCCGGGCCCAGATGGTTTTTCTATTAACTTTTTTCAGAAATTTTGGGAAATATGTTCGGATGATCTTCTCAGAGTGGTGAATGAATTCTATAGAACTGGGGATCTTTTGAAAGAGCTGAATAACACCCACATTGTGCTTGCTCCAAAAAAATGGATGCTAAGGACTTCAAAGACTTCAGACCCATCAGCCTTGTGAATGTTATCTATAGAATTTTTACCAAAATCATTGCTACCAAGCTACAATTTATTATGAATGATTTAATCTCAAGGCAGCAAAGTGGATTCATTAAAGGCAGGATTATCCAAGATGGAGTGATTATGGTACATGAGACCATACACTCTATGGAAAATAATAAAAAAGTGAATATGGTCCTTAAGCTTGATATGAATAAAGCCTTTGACAAGGTCTCTTGGGTTTTTCTAGACAAAGTTTTAATTAAATTTGGTTTTCCTGCTAAATTTAGAAAAATTATTAAGGCTTGCATCTCTATGGTTAGATTCTCTGTGGTGGTTAATGGTGAGCTGGTGGGATTTTTCACAAGCAAGCAGAGGGCTAAGACAAGGGGACCCCATATCCCCCTTGCTCTTCATTCTTATGGAAGACAATCTTAGTAGAACAATTGGTAAAGAAGTTATTGACGGTCTTCTGAAAGGTTCAAATCCCACTTCCATCAGCCAAGTAGCTTCTCATCAGCAATTTGCAGATGATACAATCCTTCTTTTAATGGCATCCATCCTTGAAGCTAAGGCTACCAAGGCTATTCTGCAACTTTATGAATCTTCTTCTGGGCAAGAGATCAATTATGATAAAAGCTCCATTTTCTTCTTCAACACTCCTGAGGAAAGACAACTTAAAATTGCAAAAATTTTGGGCTATAAAATAAGTGCACTTCTAGCCACTTACTTAGGACTCCCTCTTGGCACTAAAAAATTTTCTACCAAGGTGTGGAATGATCTGTTGGTGAGATTTCAAAAAAAAATGGCTGGATGGAAAGGAGCCATTCTATCTAGTGCTGGTAAGTGCCTGCTCATAAAAAGCACTCTTCAAAATCTACCTATCTATATCATGTCTCTATATAAGATCCCTTCTACCTTCAGAGAAAGAATTGAGAGGATTCAGAAAAACTTCTTATGGCAGGGCATGGAGGAGAAGTTTAAATATCACTTAGTTGCTTGGGATAAGGTTTGTACTCCAAAATCTATAGGGGGCCTGGGCATAAAAGACATCAAGAAAATGAATGAGGCTCTTATTGTGAAAATGGGCTAGAGAATGCTATCTGAGAAGCAACCCTGGATAGAATTAATTAAGGCTAAATACCTTAATCAACAAGTAGTCTTTTCTTTTCTTCAAGATGAGCATCTTCCTTATGGTTCCATTTTTGGAATAATTTAGTGAAGAGCAGAAATTTCATCAAACAAGGAAGTAAATGGAAAGTGGGAGATGGTGGTGATATTAAATTCTGGGACGATAACTGGTTTAATTGTATCCTTATGGACATATTTGGTGTAGTCAAAGATAGTCTTGAAAGCAAGTATGGCACTAGAATCAAGGATTATATTGAAAGAAATGGTAACAAAAAGAAATGGAAAAAAATTATGTGGATAGAGATGATCTGATCCAAACTATTTCCTCCCTGCAAGATCAGTTGGACCTTATCCCCTTAAGTCAGCTGGAAGTTAAGGATGAATTGGTCTGGAGCAATTCTATTGATGGGGACTACTTTGTTAAAACTGGTTATAATACTTTCTTCGACAATAGTCAAACTGAGTTTAAATGGAGTAGAATTTGGATGACTGAGCTAACACCTAAAATTAACTTTTTCTTTTGGCTTGCTCTCAGGGGAAGAATTCTTACCACTGACAACCTGATAAGAAAAGGTTTCATAATGCCTAATAGATGTCATCTGTGTAAAAAATACTCTGAGGATATCAGTCATTTGTTTATCCATTGTGAATATGCTACCAAAATGTGGAGTTTTTCCCTCTCTAATTTTAAAGCTTCCTGGGTGGTTCCGAAGGACTTCAGTCAGCTCTAGACCCAATGGAGCCCACCCTATAAACATTGTGTTGTGAGAAGGCTCTGGAATTTGGTAATGCCTCATGTTATTTAGAGGATATGGAAAGATAGAAATGATATCATCTTTAGAAATAGTAAATAGAATTATAAGCTCAGTATTGGGAAAATTTCTAATGCTATTAAAGAGAATATTGCTAGATTTAAACCCCCAAGAACAAGAGTTATCTAGAAAATGAAGAGCATGTCTTGTCCCAATGGCAGAATGGAGCTAACAATACCCAAAATAATTCTAGTAATAATATTGATAGATCTTTGATACATTGGCATCCTCCTGATCTCAACTAGTATAAGTTGAACTTTGATGGGGCCTCTAAGGGTAACCCTAGAATTACAGCTGGGGGAGGAGTGATCCGGGATCATAAAGGTAGTTTGGTTGTTGCTTATGCTAGTAAAATGGGAATACAAACTAATCATTTTACTAAAGCATTATCCACTTTATGGGACCTTAGAATTGTACAAACTCATAATATCCAAAATCTCATTCTGGAAGGAGACTCACTTAATATCATTAATCATCTTAATCAGTGTTCGCCTCCAAGTTGGAACATCAAGGACTTCATCTTGGAATCCATAAGTATTTTCCAAACCTTCAATAATATTTGGATCAAGCATACTTACCGGGAGGGTAACAAGGTGGCAGATGCATTGGCTAACTATGGCATAAATGTTAATCACATTATTTGGGATAATAGTGATCACATTCCTGAGTAGATTCAAAATAGCATACAAGTGGATACTTATGAGCATGCAAATTCGGGGTAAGATAAATGAGCATTTGGAGTGGGTCTTTAAGAATAAGACTTTCACATGTGCTGATAAGTTTAAAACAACACTCAAGCAGATCTTGATGGGCAATCAAGGATATAGAAAGCATAATGATGACTTAAAGTGGATTTATATGAAGATTAAAGCCACACATGCGGGAAATATTGTGCCTATAACAGCTTTTAAACAGGTTTTTACGGATTTTCAAGTCCGTAGTAAGGATGATGATGATCTGGAGTGGGTTTCTAAGGGGGATGAAGTTCACACATGCGGGATTTCCTAGGTACATAGCAGCATTCACATAGGCATTCGTGGGAAATGTTATGACAGCAATGGCTACACTATTCATCATTCCCATCGCATGAGAAAAAATAGAGAAAGGTGGATTGGAAACTACATCTATTATAGAATTCCTCATAGGGATTTTGAAGATTATACTTTCAATCACTTAAGCACGGTGAAAATGGGAGGAGCCCCTTGTCAGATCGAGCCCAGTGAGGACCCGGAGTGGAAGAATAATGAAGATCTTTGGAATCTTCTCAACCAAGGAGGCATCACAAATTTTATTGAGAAGATACAGGGTCATGACCAAAGCATTTCCATGTAATTTGCAAAGGATTGGAAGGATCACAAAGTTGAATATGGTGGACAGAAAATTTTGATCAATGAAGAGTTAATAGCTTCGAAGCAACAGGCCTTGGAATGGATGGGTACCGCTTTTTTAATAAAAGGATTGACAAGGCTGCTGAGGAGAGGAAATTTGTTGAGGGTAATGAGAAACTAGTATCTTTTTCATGGAGGGTTTTTAGGTTAGCTCTATCCCTTCACCTTTTGACAAGGTCACCCGTATGATGGTGTGATACATCTCTTTGGAGGGGAGATTCATCACAGTGCCCTCAAAACATCTTATGTTCCTCAATCACTTCGCAGAAGTTTCATGGTATGTTTCCCTCATCATCTTCTTAATTCTCTTGAGCGCTCCATTTTGGAGTTCCAAAATTATACTCGTGTGGTCCCTCTGCATCAAGGTCTCATCTTCTTGTTGCATAAACTTTGTCTTCTTAAGTTTCCGGCATTCCAACTTCCCCCATATCTATTCCATATTTTCCCCTCACCACTACCGCTACCCCCATCTCTTCTCCTTCTATCCCCATCACCACCTGCGATACCCCTTTTCCTTCCTTCTTGGCTCCCCCTGTCATCCCCCCACCTCTACTCCCACCCCCTTCACCTCCACTTCGACCAGACCTATCACTAGGTCTTCTAAAAGACTGAACCTGGATACCCCTATTTTGGGAACATTCCTCAGGACTTGGAGGTTGCTCGTAATATCCTTCATATCAGCAAAGATTAATTCATAGGAGGCACACACTGAGAGCTCCAAAAAGGCTGGAAGCCTTAGAAACAGACATGTTGTTGTTGAAAGAAGAAGTTAAAAACTTGGCTAAGCAAAAAGGCAAGAGGAAGAAGGAGGAGGAGATTGATATTGACAATAAACAGGTTGAGGATATCTACAAAAAAATGAACTCCCTATGCAACTGTCTAGGGAAAGACAAGAATCACCATGACCATAATATGTCTATTTTTAGTGCAATCAAATAATTTATTGAGCAGCATGTCCATAGCGTCTCCAATCTCAGTGGAATACCAACAACTCTTTGGGGCACAGAAAAGGAAAGCAAACAGACCATTCAACAACTGGATATTACTGACTCTACTCATATGATGACATTGGCTATGTTCACCTCTTGGCAGACTATTAAATCCAGAATCGCCAAAGCCACCAAGAAGTAATTGTGGATCTGCGATGCTCTTGCTTTCCTTCGTGTTTTTTTTGTGTTTTGGCTGCTCTTCTGCAGTGTTCGAACTGGTTTGATGTTTTGGGGTAGCTACTCTTTGGTTACCTTGGGTTTTTATGTCTTATCTGGATCTTGATCCTTTTTGTAATGATTTTCATTCCTATTCTAGCTTCTAGGCCCTCTTTGTATATAAGGGTATAGTCCCTTTCAAAAAACTATTTACCAATAATAAAAAAACATTACCATACGAAGAACAAAAATTGACGCCATTGGATCACTTATGGAGGACGTTTCTAGAAGAGATCACTTGTGATACCACATCATCTTGGGTTGATAAATATAATATTCTTCCTAGCTCATTCAAGATGACTTTGATGTCATAAAATCGAAAGAAAGCAATCCTTAGATCACTTAAATTGATCCAAGGTATAGCTATCCTGTATCGAGAATTCATATAGAGATCGAAGAAAAATTTCAAATGCAATATAGGATATGAACACGTTTAGGATGAATTAATTTCCTCTATCCACATGTAGTGAACATTTAACATAAGAAAAAATGAAATACTTCATTTTAAATTCAGAATTGACATGGCAGATTTTATCTATTATCTAAAGATAACATATTATGTACATTAAACATGACTACTTAGTTCACAAGAGTGCAATGTATTCAAACAAGAATCACATATCAGTGTTTTCAACTTCATGTACAAAAATCATCATAGATATCAACCATGGTAGAGGAATTACATGTATTGTCATCATATAGCCGAATATCTACATCATCGGTCTTTAGTAAAAAATATAAGCATACAACAAATGCAGAATGACATGAAAATCCATACTACGAACAATTGTACATTGCTGAAAACATCAACCTAATGTAACATACAAAAAGCAATGCAATACAAGAAGTAAACAATCTCATGTAACATGGAAACAAGTACAAACACACATACTTAAACCAATAATGGTCAAGACTGTTGCACAAATGTATTTGTTATCAAGCTGAAAATCCCAAATGTTCATTATTTATGACAAGGGTTAAAATTGATTCCCTAGGAAAGAAAATATGTGAGGAAAAGTGATTTGGGGACGCTATAGTCAATTGATAAAGCATTGTGCATAACAAAACAATATCAGGCAACTAAATGTGCCCCAGAATACCGATGAAGCAAGTAGGCTATCTTTGTAAATGGTTGTAAAATTGATGATCCACGAGTCATTTGGTTTATGAACATGTGAAGATTCGAACAAGATATGGGAGAAGCACCATGCATAAGATACAAGTTTAAGCCATTTTGGGTAATTTACCTTTTTTTTAATTTTACAATTTTAGGATTCGCAAACTGATTTTTTGTTATTATTTTTAGTTTCAATGGATTATTTAAATTATTATTGATTTTGGGTCTTTTAGATTTTAGATTTTGATATTTTGAACATAGAATAATTTGGAAGAATAAAAAAGAGTCTTCTAGGAGCGAAATAAATGTCCCATGGAGAAGAAAGAATCACTAGGTGGTAGGTACTACCCCAGCGTAGCGAAAAATTAATAAAATAATTATTTAATAAAAATAATTATTCGTGGAGTGTGTAGAAGGAGTGATATCACCTAGAAGCAATAAAATTGTCCTAGTGAGAAGAAGCAAGTGCTAGGTGGCAAATAATGCCTCAACATGGTGAAAAATTAAATAAAATAATTATTTAATAAAAAAATAATTCATGGTGAGCAAAAGAAGGGTAAGAATGATCATAGTGTTCAAAACATGCCCCTAGGGCATCATGGAAATTGGAAACAACTAAATATACCCCATTGGAGGGGGGTAAATCATTATGATCAATGCATTTGTTAAGAAATTTTGCCAAAATTTTCGCAAGACCCTCGAGAGTGACAAAGACGATGGTGAGATAAAAATCTCGTAGGAGACATGCTGACCAAGTGCGGGAGTATGTATGTCATGCGAGATGATGGCCTTTTCGTGAGTAGCTTAACCTTGAACTTGTACTTTTGTGCATTTATTAGGTTATAAAATGTTTTTAATTTTAGCCCTATAAAAGGTGTACACACTCACCCTTGGGAGTGCATGTGCCACAAAAGTGTGTGCATGCATGTGAACATATCATACTTCTCCAGTAGCGTATGCACAAGTACCAATAAGGGTGCACAAGCATTGATAAGCGGTTAGATGCATGTACTTGATGTGCGCTCACCAAAATGGCCACATAGGTACACTAAGGTACGCACACACACATAAGGGTTGGGCTAGCTAGGAGGGAGCACGTATACATGGAGATGAGTGTGCACATGCTCAAATGGGTGTGCTTGATGCCAAAAAGGGAACAAAAGTCCCAACGAAGAAGAAAAAAGATATGAAGACATAGAAACATTGAGATGAGTGATTTATAGAGGAAAATAAAAATTTGTAAATGGTAGAAAATATAAGAAAATAGAGAAAATGGTAGTGCCTAACACTTATCATGTTGCGTAGAGACGATTACTAGAATTGTAGATTAGAGAGTGGCATAGTCATATTTCTAAGATAAAGGCAATCCTTCCTTGACTAGATCATCGTGATATGGAGGTACTATTGGAGGTGGTTGGTTTAAGTCATGTGGCTCGAATGCCATCTATTACATTAGAACACAACTTCAACTGACAACATTAATAGAGAAATGGCACATCGAGCATGAATTCTTCCACTCCTAGGGGATATTTCATTACCTTAGAGGATGTTTGGCACATTATTTGCATCCCCATTTTTAGATCCTTGATTGAGTATAACAGTGAATTTAGACAAATTACATAGGTAATCAACGATGTCTTAGTAGGGGACGACATACCCCATCAGGGTATGACAGTTTATTTACATTGTTGTATATCAGATCACAATATTCACTGGGGACCCTTATATCTTATATCTCTTATCAGTGGGTTTTTACTCACTGATAAGACATAGACTTCATTTCCATTGGGGCTGGTTACTGTTATTCACGGTCTATACAGTGGTGAGAGATATTGTTGGGGCCAATGCATACTGGCACATCTATACTATGACATTCATTTGATCACATACCACCATCGAAGATGGTGGGAGCTACTTGTTGTTATAGATTTGATCATGGGACCATATAGCTATTGGTTATCCTATTAGAACACTACGTGTATGAGCTCCATAAGAGCCTATAGTCATGGGATGGGTTCCTATTTGGGATGATATCTCGAGGTCACACCGTGTAACATACTATTATCATTGAGATTTTGATGAGTTGTAAGAATGAGATATTATTTGGAGCCCCTATAGGAATATACAAAGTGGCTGGAGTATGGGGTAGAGCTTAGCATTTGCATGGTAGAGAACTTTCTCCTAGGTAGCCGTAGTTATATTATATAATTTTATAGGGTTGGTGATGTCCTGGAAAAGTTGGGAATTATTCAGGGTGTTCCTCAATCGATATGTGGTATGCTCATCGTGATGTTGAAAGGTGGAATATGGGCCCCCATATTCAGATATCGAGAGCCAGGTCTAGTTTTGAGCATATGGTACCACAGGTTTGGGCACCAACATGAAAAATTAGGGACCACGGGATGACACTGGATTACGGCTTGGTATGCTACAATTTTTCCCGGTGATTGAGCATATCAGAGGGTGCATGGGTTGGAGGTGTGAGACCACCACCAAAGATTCCCTACAACTGTGAGTGATGAGGTTGATGATGAAGAGGGAAGTGGTAGGGAATGTGGTTATGATGATGATCCATTTTATGGACATAGGCATGATGGTGCGAGATGATAGATAGTGTCCATTACGGGGTCCTAGACCGAGGCTAATGAGATAGAGGCAAGTCTAAGTGATACATCACGTACCACCCGAGACCACATGGTATGATGTATAGTCCTCCTCTTAGTCCTCTGAAAGTAGGAGAGGGTAGAGATGATAGGGGACAACTAGCTTCCTTGGAGTAGTAGCTTTAGTAGGTCACATCACTCCAACTTTGGGTAGTAGCAGAGAGGTACATGGCCCATGCCCGGATACGAGTTCTTATAAAGAGAGTGGGACTAGGCCAGAGCTCAAGTTGGTTAGGGAGCAGACAGTGCTGCTCATTTTCAGTAGGTATAATAGATAGCCTTGCAAATGGCTCAAATTATGAGTTTATTACAGTAGTCCTAGGCACATGTGCAGTAAATGACTGCAGAGAGGGATCAGCTCTAAGTTGAGTGAGTAGTGGGCCAGGTTGAGGTTGATATGCTATCTACAGAGGTAGAATCATTAAGAAGCACATATGGGGCTATAGTGACACTGCGCACACACATGTATTTAGTGACACCAAGGGGGCCTCCTACTAGTGTTGTTTGTACTATGAGGCCGTTTCAGAGGGTCAGCTGGCACTGAGATATAGCCAATAGTCGAGTGGATGATAGAGGTCAAAGAGGACCCTAACATCTATTAGATTAGTTGAATAGCCACGTGGGAAGCTGATAAGGCAATGGGGTGCATAGGTTATGGGTCCTCCCCACCTTATAGGCCACGCAGTCCCAATGAAGATTCGAGTCATACATGACTCATGTGTATTTACCGATTTTGTATGTACCATGAGATACATGCATCTTATGAAGGATTCATTATTTTTGATCGATGTATATGATGTAGAATTTTGATGTACACCTCGATGAATGATTTATTATGATGTATTCCCTTGATGGCCCATTTTTACCGATGATGTATATCCTGGTGAGATAGACATTTTACACACACACACACACACACACACGAGACATACATTAGATATTGTATAGTTTCATGTTGAGATGTATCTTATGATGATGATTTAATATGGATGTTGATTATATCATGATGTTGTATGGTTTTATTTAATATGTTTGTGTGTATTATGATGATGGCTATGATGATGTTTCCCATATGTTATATGCATGATATTTCCTTAGATGATATCAACTGTTATGGTTTATGAGATAATTTAATTTTCTTTCCAGGGTATGGGATAATATGATGATATTGGTGTGGGGGGGATAGATTTTGATATTTTGATCCCTCTTTCCCCCATATGATGATCTTGTATGTGATGATTAGCTTAGCATTCATGTATGATGTAAACTTAGCTTTTACTTTTATATGATGTATAGATGATGTTATATGTGATGATATAGATGGAGATATGATGATATGACAACAAAATCATCTAAATGCAACAATAAAACACCCGAAATGTTAACAAACCTATCAAATATAAATTGCCAAACAACACGAATTAACACAACTTTATACAATTATTTACAAGTATGTAAAATCAAACTTCATATGTAAAAGTAAGAATGAATCTAATCTAAGAAAGAAAATATGAATCTAACAAAGTATGTTTAAGCTACAAACTATGCAAATGTACAAACAAGAAGAAACTATACAAGCAATCAATGTACACAATCTAGAAAACAAAGTAAGAAACAAGATGAAGCAAGTAAACTAAAGCTATGTTTTTGTGCTTATTGTTTTTAATGCATTTTGTGTTGTTTTGGAAAGTTTGTTAAAAAAATTCTATTGTTTTTGTTTTTTGATCTTTCTATTATTACAGGGGTTTTCAAGTGTTATGTGACTATTTTTGGAGATTTTGAACATATTTGAATCTTGTTTAGATTTTTTGAACATATTTGAATGTTTTTTTATTTTATGAACATTTTTTAATGTTTTTGGATTTTCTGAACATATTTGAATGTTTTGGATTTTCTAAGGTTTTGAATGTTTTTGTATTTTCTAAACATATTTGAATTTTTTTGGATTTTCTAAGGTTTTGAATGTTTTTGTATTTTGAACATATTTTAATGTTTTGGATTTCTATGGTTTTCCAAAGCTATGTACTAGAAATCAAGAAACGTGGATGCCCCCATCATTAGATGGGAATATATAAGAACATGTACCACATGATATATAAAGTAAAGTGAAAGCATAAAGGTGTCCCCAACATTGAATGATGAATATACAAAGGAAATCCCTTCACTAATTTATTAGAGGAGAAACAAACGGATCAAGGTTTGATAGGACATGATCATAACGAATCATGGACATAGGTGTACATACTAGCCCTAGAACTAAGTAAAAGTACCCCCTAGATATAAGATGCTTGTGAACAACAAATCTTCCCAAGGCTCTGGAAGTTGGTTTTCACCAAGGGATCCATCCAAAGTGCCACAATTGCATGGTTTTCACATATGGATGACCTGTTTTCTCTTTATCCTTTTCCCTTTTTGACTTTTTGTATTTTGATCCTTTTTTTACTTGTTTGTTTTTTATTTTTCATCATGTTTAAGTGTAGAATTTCTTAAGGTGCATGGAATTCATAGGCTCATGGTTCTCATCTCCATTGGGACAAGCAATTTTGTATGCTCATATTCAATATTTTGACACAAGGACATAAGCTCCTAACAGTATGGTTTGAACTTGCCTTTCTTCTCTCTTTATGCCCTTGTGATGAACTGATTCTCTTTCATGACCAAATATTTGACCTTTAATTTACAAGGTATGATCCTTTTTTTGTAGTTTCGGGAGACTCTGTTTTCATATACCTTGAAATGGTTGAGGGAAAAGATGCACTTTTCATCTAGGAGTTCCAATTCTTCCAAAGCATGACAACTCTGTAATCCTCATCTTTGTCCAGATAATCCCTAAGAGATATCCTTAGGGAAGGAATATCTATTTCTAATGGGATGATAGATTCTATTCCAAACACGTGGGAGTAGGGTTTCATACCATTAGGAGTGTGAATTGAGGTCCTATTGGCCCAGAGGGTTGGGTGAATTTGTAAATGTCATTTGTGACCTATCTTACTCACCATCTTTTCCATGATATGAACTAATGTTTTGTTAGTGGATTCATATTTCCCATTACCTTAATGGTAATATGGTGTAGACCAATTTAATCTTATTTGAAATCTATGACAAAGATCTTTCACTATCTTATTCTTGGATGATTTTTTTGTTATTAAGTAATAATGGCGTAGGGATGCCATATTGGAAAATGAGGTGATTCATGATAAAATTTTATATCTAAGCACTGCAACATAGGTTAATGGAATGGCCTCGAGAAAACTTAGTAAAATATTATGTGGCTATGATGATGTGGGTGTGACCATCGGATGAGGTAGGGGTAAGATTCCCTATTAAATCCAAGTACCCATTTGTTGAGAAATAGATAAGGGTTAGGGCTAGGAGGAATACTGTTGAATGTTTGGAGGGTGTGCGCGTACCGTAGAGAGAGATCAAGATCGATTACGAAGAACTCCTTTTGTCTAGGAAGGACTACTGCAAGTAAGAAATAAGACCACAGATTCTAATTAGACAATAAATGAGGGAACTGCCTTAGGCCCAGGAAATATTGGACTTCCTTTCGAAGGTGGTCAGTTCCCCTGCTAATACGAATTAACACAAATTCTAACGAAGAAGTTATTGCCAAATTACAATTTAATTGCCTCGTTAAAATAATAGAGGAAAGGCTGGTTTTGGTTTTGAGTCACAGTGACCGATGCGGTCATTGTCACCGGTACCGGTTTCTGATAACCGATATCGGTAGGGGCAGTGATTTAGGGGCTTTTAGTGAAGGTTGGCTATAAGGTGGCTATGGTGTTTATTAGGCTGGTAAATGATTGGGGATAGGTAATGGGGGTGATGGAGAAGACTCAGAGAATATGGGGGTTGTTCTTGGGGCAATGTAAGGGTAGAGGAGGTATAGTTAGATGTAGGGTGTTACCGGGTAGTGGATCTGGGAGTAGACTTATAATTATTGTGATTCAGAAGTCCAAGAAATGTTATTAAAAGAATGTACAAGACACTACTTACTAGTTCCTGATGAAGATACAGGTCCAAGGACTGTGATGATGAAGGTAGGGTTCAGGTAGGATGATCTGACAATCCAAGATGAGCTATCTTCTCTCCCAATGCTTGGATGAGTGTCACTGGGCTCTGGTTACTCAGTTGCAGTCTTGGGCTTGATGTCCTTCTCTACAAAACTCTTCTCTTTCCTTCACTTGTCTCTGCTCTGTCAAGTGAATTTCGGATCCTTCCAATGACTTCCGATCTTTCCAATGAATTCCAGCCCCTTTGTTTTTGGTTGGGGGAGGTCATTTATAGGGAACCGATGGTGGTTACGTAACCGATGGCGGTCGAGTAGGAACCGATGTCGGTTAAGTCAAAGTGGGCTATTTTTAGTAAAATAGCCAACCTTCCCTCCTTTTCTCGAGGAATTAGTTGTGGGCTTGGTCAAGTCATTATTAGGTTGGTTTTGGTGCGGGTGAGGGTAATTAGTCATGGGTGTGGATGTAGACCAAGTTATAGGTCTTAATTAGGTTAGTTTAGGATTAGGGCTAGGTCATGATGAGGTGGCGAAATGAGGTGGCAGGTTTGAAAATGTGGATTTATTAATTATAAGGTAATTAATAAATAATTGTGCAAGGTTTAGGTGGTGAGGTTAGGTTGCGAAATGAGATGCGGGGCACAGGGTGTCGTGAGACACAAATTTGGTGTCTACATTAGCCCCTTGTTGTCATGTAGCTTGTCTTGTAAAGCTGCACTGACAATAATAAGAAGTGGTTACTCCGTTAAGGGTATAGGTAATCCCCCTCAAATCTATCACAGATTGAGGCGACGTGAAATCAGGGATAGGGTTGATAAAGGGTGAATGGTGTTGAGATGATGGTAAGATGGTGGGGTAAGTTCAAGGAAGCAGACACACGTTGAAATGCAGTAGTGTGACCAGGGTACATGATTTGAAGAGCAAACAAGCAATTCATAGGCAAAGGTCGATAGTTTATCCAAACAAGGGTGATATAATCTTGGTATCCAAGGCATAGGAAGTAGCTCCAAGGGATATAATGGGTAAGGTACAGGAACGTTTAGGCATGTTCGGCAGTACCAAATGGTTGGTTTGGTTGATATAAATGTCACGGTCTTGGTCTAGGCAAAGTTGGTCGACTGATCAAGTCAAGTACCCTAATCATGCTAAAACATGAACAGGTGAGCTTGATTGAACAAAAAGCTACATGATGGGTGGATAAAATTGTAATTTATGGGTTTTGGGTGAGGTACTTAATTGGTGCGGCCTTGGGTCGGGCCTGATTAAGTGGTTGTGGCCTTGGGTCGGGCCGGATTGGGTGGTTGCGGCGTTGGGTCGGGCCTAATTAAGTGGTTGCGGCCTTGGGTCGGGCCTAATTTAAGTGGCCTTGGTTGGGCGGCATTTGGGCGGGCTTGGTCGGGATTGGTATGGCCTTGGGTCGGGCCTAATGGTTGGTTGCAGCCTTGGGTCGGGCCTGATTGGTTGGGTGCGGCCTTAGGTCAAGCTAAATGGTTGGTTGCGGCCTTGGGTCGGGCCTGATTGGTTGGGTGCGGCCTTGGGTCGGGCCAAATGGTTGGTGCGGCCTTGGGTCGGGCCAAATGGTTGGTTGCGGCCTTGGGTCAGGCCAAATGGTTGGTTGCGGCCTTGGGTCGGGCCAAATGGTTGGTTGCGGCCAGGGTTGGGCAAATGGTTTGGTTCGGCCAAATGGTTGGTGCGGGGCGAGGTGGTTGGTGGCGGCCTTGGGGCAGGCCAATTGAAGTCAAAATAAGGCTAGTCAGCAAAGCCAGGGGTAGGTGATGGGGAAAAAAAAATGGAGAGTGGTGGATAAGGGCGGAAGTTATTACACATAACCGATATCGGTTATGTGTAACCGATATCGGTTAGGAGACCGATACCGGTATTCTAGGGCGCAAAATAACCGGTATCGGTTATAGGTCAAAACCTATAAAAAGAAAAATACGGCCTGTCATTGTCATTTTGTGAATTTGAGCACCCAAATTGAGTTGTCTGAGGTGTGAAGTGGTTTTGTTGAGTTGGTGGGCTGAGGTGGCATTATTTGAGTGGAGGAGTGAGTGATTGGTAGACCCCAGCGATCAGGAGGTAGAATTTGATTGGTGGATAACCCAGCTGAGGAGATTTGGAGCCATGGCACAGCCAGGAGGAGCAGGAGGTGCTGGACCAGCTGGACCACCGCCACCTATCCCACCACGACGACGTGTAGTCATACCGGTAGGCTCTGAGCTCTTGCTTATGTGAATTGAATGAGTTTAACTTAGATTTGGGTTTTGGGTAGGAATCCAAAATTGAATAAAATAATTAATGAATGGATGTAATTTGTAAAATGGAGTGGGTAGGTAGGCTAGTTAGGTCAAGGCGGCAGGGTGGGTAGGTTTTTAGGGTTTTTTGGTGGGTAAATAGGGAGATATAGGGGAAAAAAGATTTTGCGGGCCGTTTTGGGTTCGGCCCCGGATTCGGACAGTGACCGATGTCGGTCACTAAGCGACCGGCATCGGTCACAAATTTTTGGAATTTTTTTTGTTGCCGGGCGACCGGCGTCGGTCATATGTCGACCGGCGTCGGTACCCCTTTTTTTTTTTTTTTTTTTTTTTTTAGAATTGTATTGTTGGTTGGTTTTTGTGTTTGGGGGTGAAGGGGGGAGGGTAGAGTTGATAGGAAAGGTGATCGGGGTGGGGGGAAATGGTGTGGTTGTGTAGTTGGTTTGAGTAGGATAGAGTAGGTGTTGGGTATGAAGTAGGAGGTGTTAAATTGGCGGGGTATAGGTAGATGGCTAGAGTATATCGGGGTGGTTGGTTGGTTGGTTGGTGGTAAAGGGGATGTGTAGGGTAAGTGTAGATGTGTGTTATAGAGTCGGGTTGTGGTTGGGTGGGTAAGTGGGTTAAGGTAGTTGTTTTTGTAAAGGGTAGGCCTGATGAAGTGGGTTGTTTTTGCAGGCACGCCAGCAGCTTACGATGCGGGATCGGATGCCCCCGCTATTGAGACGGATGCGGCCACATGTGTCCGCAGCGCATTGGGCCATTATGCGAGAGGTGGGACTCGGCGGAGTCCAGCGGTATAGGGCTGTGGATAGGGACCACAGCCTGATGGTTGCCCTCATCGAGAGATGGGATCCGGCAACCAACGTCTTCCATCTCCCTACTGGAGAGATGATGATTACCCTAGAGGATGTGTATCGCATCCTGAGACTGCCGATCGTAGGGGAGGCAGTGTTCCAGGTAGATGCGGAGATGGCGATGGACAACATTCTTCAGGTATTTGGGGATGCAGCCACATTATTGACCTATCACAGCATGAGCATTGCCTATGGCGACATGTATCGCACACAGACATGAGACACGGCTTGCCGTGTTGATGATGATAGGTATCACATGCTTCACCCTCCCGGACTCAGAGGGAGGCCGCTTCCCACGGGCTTTGATGGGAGTGTTGCACGAGATGGTAGAGGAGCATACATGCTATGCACAGGCACGAGTGTATCAGTGCGGCTTCTCTGAGAGAGCTGTGGGGTTATCACCGGATGAGGAGATTTGGTATTTCTCTACATTTTTGTTACACTGTTGGGCATACGAGCACATTATCTGTATACGTCCAGTAGGGCTGCCCGGCAAAGAGGAGGGCCCAGATCGTCTCGAGATATGGATTTCAGAGGTGGTTGGGGGTCGTGGGCCAGCCCACAGCGGTGCTCGCGGGGCGGGATGTGGCCTCTACCGTCATCTATTAGAGGCTTGACCACACTGCTGGACATTGTATGGAGGCCCTAAAGAGGCCATCGGCCCCGAGGAGGAGCAGAGCACAAATGCGGCCAGATCAGTATAGTTTTTGGATAGGCTGAGGCGGAGGCCAGAGAGCATGGCGGATACCCCTAGAGAGAAGGTGCGATGGTAGTTGGGCTTGAGGCAGGATGAGCCACCTCCCTTCCCACGAGTACTAGAGGATGATGTAGAGGCCCCACTTACCCCTGCACCCATTGACCCAGATTGGGTAGCAGAGAGGCAGTGATAATCTGTGGATGATGCAGGAGGAGTGAGCGAGGCCTTTTTGGTTTGGTGGGCGGAGAAAGCAGCTAGGAGAGCACACAGCCCGCACCAGATTTAGGCTATTATAGCGAGAGAGGACCGGCTCTTAGGACAGTGCGGTTATTACTAGAGGGGCACTTGCTGCTGCTTTGCGAGCACAATTGGGGTGCTTACTGAGGCGATTGCTTGAAGCACGAGCTCGAGCACAGACCACGAGCACCTTCACGAGCACACGGCACCATCACGAGCACATGCACAGCGCAGCACGAGCACAGCAGATACGAGGCACACCAGGAGCACGCAGGTGTACCGGCGGGGCAGGGAGCCACTCTTGTTAGGAGTCGGGGACCAGCCCAGTAGCCATGGTGGCACGGCCCGTTATATGGAGCGAAGCAGAGGCCGGTATTATCGGGGCGTCCTTGATAGTGCGGGGTTGGACTATAAGCCATATGCGGCACAGCCAGAGACATCCCGTAGCGAGAGATCCAGGGGCGCAGCCACAGTGGTGGGTCGGTGACGAGGAGGAGCGAGAGCGACATAGGGACCAATAGGAGAGAGGGTGAGGTGGTGGGAGAGGCTGAGACATCTCTGGAGCGGAGATGGGTTTTTGGATATTGGAGTATGTATATAGAGGCCTGCGTGCCCACACATGATTTATTTATTCATTCTTGTTGTATATACCGGCCTGCGAGCTGAGTACAGGTTGTATAGTTGATACCGGCCTGCGAGCCGAGTATATTTTTGACATGAGAGAGACCGGCTGCGAGCCAAGTCGAGATTTTGAGTGTGATTGGACTGCGTGCGGCTTTGTATTATTTTGAGCTGATGAGAGGCCCATATGCGAGGAAGTTGTATATTTAAACATTGATATATATATATATATATATATATATATATGATGATTTTGATCCACATGGTGTGTATAAAAATGTTTTATGTGTTTTGTTGATGGTTTTTGAAATTGAATGTATATAGATGATGAGTTTGATCCACATGGTGTGTATACTGATGGGTTTGATGTATATATTAAAATGTCGTATGTATTTTTTCGATGGTTGTTTTAATGTAGATAGATGATGTTGATGAAATTGTGATTATATATATATATGTGTTGATGTGATTCTGATGACAAATAGTGATAATGGTGTAGTTATGCGGGAAAAAGAGGCGGGTGCCACAAAAATTTGCAAAAAATAAAGAAAAGGCCCAGGTTTAAGAAAAAGGAGGCATGTGACCGATATCGGTTAGCTAACCGACGTCGGTAGATTATGGACCGATATCGGTTAGGTAACCGATACCGGTTATGCCAAAACGAGCTTTTCTAAAAATAGAAAAGCTTGGGCGGCAACTTAAGTTCTTATTTTTAGAGTCATGCAACAAGTTAAATACGAATGCGAATGCGACTTGTTTGTTTGACAGTGATACTGAGGTAATTGCATGAGAGAATTGAGTGATAAGGAGGAAAGAGACAGGTAAAGTGAGTGTGGGCTGAGATTAAGAAGGTAGAAAGGCAAGTTATATTTGAAGAGGGTGGTGAACATGGCTGAACGAGGAGAAGCATCCAGCAGGCAGGGACGAGAGGGAAGACAGGTTCCACCCCAAGCTGCTGCATCCCAAGAGGTAAACTGTTTGGTTGTATTTTAATTCTTGCATGTTTTGATGAATAGGATGAGAGAAGGTAAGAGGGTAGAGATGAGAAAGAAAAGGTGATAGGCAAGGGTTTGGGGTAGAGTGAGT